>JAJMBP010000043.1:0-128094 GCA_030565345.1 Suhomyces coccinellae
TAAAATCCAACGTTGCCATCGTTGGGCCCCCGGTTCGATTCCGGGTTTGCGCATTTTTTGGCTCTTCTTAATATCAACTTACATCTTCTTATCTTGTGACAACTCACAAAAGCGACTTCCTACCCTGTTCTTTTCTTCTCCAAACCGCATTTCCGCTCAATTGCCGTCCTCGACCTCAAAATGGCACCATGGTGGTGTTTGTGATCCACCACCGCTCCCAATTCGCCTCCTACCTTCTCGCCTTAGCACTCGTGGTTCGATTTCAGAATGTCAGATCCATCCGGTTCGTCGTGGTGGAACCCCACAATACGCTTCCGAGCATCCTCCTCCGGCCGTGGTGTGGTGTGAACACCGTCAGCGCCGTTCCTTTGCATGAGAAGCAATTTATTATGGCCCAATTGCTCTACGGAATGCTTCTCCAGGACGTTGAATCGTCCGTGATTCTGCTTTCCGAGGTACACGTGGGGTCCAAAACCACCCCAGGATACGTACCCATGGACAGACCTGTAGCCACGATGCATATGGTGGCGCAGCGGGCCACGTCGACCGAGCCTGTGGTGGGTTTGTTGTACCATCCGACAGTTCTCACAACAAGAATCCGCGAAATCTTGACCAACGTGGTGACCTTCGTATCTTTGAGGCCGTCACACTCGTTGCAGTCGCTAGTTCAGGAGATCCCCGGTCCAGAGCAGAAGGTGGTCCTTGCGTACGGGACAAACCGGCCAAGTTTGCCCCTCCAGAACTACCACTATATCATGAATTCCAATCTCGTGCAGGTGAGCCTGAAGGTGGCAGGTGATCCCCTTCCTGGCCCTATTTTGTGGCTACCCCGGTTGAACAAGCTTGTACGCCACGGGAATTCCCTCAAGTCTACTTCCACTGCTTCGGCCGATCGCCGCATAGTCCACCTAGACATCTACCTGGAGATTTTTGACCCCATCGAGTCGGAAATATCCGAACATTTAGATCTCCTTCATTGCCTCAAACTCTGTGATCACACCATTTGTGCGGTCAAGAGCCTTATCAATCACCGAGAAATCGAAGTAACGGCGAGTCGATTATAATAGTGTTCTTGACACTTTCGAACCAGCGGTGGAATTGCTTGCATTGCCGTTTGCTGATATCGAATACCGTTTATTATGTTCCTTATGCCAAGGTGAAAGAAAGAAGCTGGTGATAGCAGAATGTGCTATTTCGTAAAACTGGTGATCGGGATTCAGATGTTCACAAATCGAATCTAAAATAGACACAATAGAATCTGACAACATATTTTCTCATGTACCACCATTCCCAAGAAACACTCAATGTGGTTTAGGCCAACGGGCTTGAAAAATAGCATTAAAAATACTTCCTTCCAATACACCACTGCACCTTGCATTCAGATCCACTGCACAATGTAGGCTCATTCTACTACTATCAGAAAACATAATCAATTAGGCTGATATAATTCTATTAACGGTAAATAATATTGGAATTCTAATACAGTATAGTACAGTTTGGCCTCGAGGAATACCACTAATACTCTGTCGGACTGGGCCACTTTTGCCTGTACTGCTCAAACAGGCAAGGTATTGATGCCCGCGGCTCTGTCGATGGCGGGCGCAATAGCAGGATGGTTCAACAAGTCGCCTATGTATGGAATGGATCTCAAGAACGTGACAATGGTTCCGAAAAAGTCGCCAAACAACCCTAAAATTCCCACGCTTTCCAACATAAACCCAATAAACGATCTCTTCATCAATATCAACGCAATGCCTAGCCCAAAACACAAGGTTCCTCTAATCTTTGCAGGGCGGGTGAAAAATGTTATAGTTCTTTGAGGTCCGATGATGAGAATGAGCCCAATAATGAAAAGTATGTTGCCCAATGCAAGGAAACCGGAGTCGAAGAAGGTCATTATGCCCAATACGAAGAAGGCCAAGCCTCCGGCGGTGAATCCCACACCAAACTCTATTTGTTAGTACTTGATTGTAGACTGGAATGTCCGTGGTCCAGGACGAGCTTATGGCATGATATGGCGTCAACAGGTCTAAATTCAAAGCATCCTGGGCTTATTGGGTCCTGCAAATATCATCAGATGCAATTGAAGCCCGAAACCCGCATTGCTGAGGACGTGACCGGCCTCTTCTCTGTAGTTGTCTTGTGATCCCTTATCTGAGGTTTGACCGGTCAATAGGAAGTCAAATGTTCGAATTTTGGGGAGCTTTTTGGATGGATGTGTTCTGTAGGACCAGGAGATTGTGAATATGTGGCTATATGCCATCCGTTGCACGTACTTTGTCTCTCAGAAAGCCAGATCATCGTGGTAGCGTGTTGTCAACAGGGCGCATCATAACATGGTTGTGTTAGTCGTCACGTGACTCACACCATCCAGACAGGACACCACCACCACCGCCGGGGCCTGGAGCCCTGTACTACCAAACGGGCCCAAGTCTGTGGCCCCATGCGGGCTTCTCCGCCGGTGCTATTTTTTGAAGCAGGAGCTTTGTTGGGAGGCACCGATCTGAGTCCACTTGTGGACCGAGCCACCACGAGAATTTAATAGAAATCCCAATAATGCCTGAGCCACTGTCGCCGACAGAGGCAGTGGAGGCCGAAGAACGACGCTGCATAATATTCCGTGGTATGAGCCTGTATTGCATAAAATATCGGGGCCAGTCTCATTAGAAGTGGGTCCACCTCATGGAACGATAGGTTTTGGACAAGAATGGCAGGAAATCTGTTCCACTACAGGAGAAGTGGTGGTTTACGCCGGGGTGCGTTGTTACTAGTGCCGGCAGAGCGGCTATGGCGCCGAAGTGGGTATTTTTTGGGGTATTTTCGAGGCACGGCCACCTAAACTGGCCATTGGGGCTTATGGATGGGAGCAGACACTATCTACAGATGAATTGCGTTATCTTAGGGGCCTAAATCTGCAAAATATGCTAAGCAGGGAATGTGGCCTTCAAAAGCCGGATTGCAGGGGGAACATTCCGTTGGCCAGGGAGGGAGAGGTGGTGTGCAGTGGCATAGTGCTATTTTCTGCTGAAAATTGGGGCCATTCGTGATATCCAAGTGCTGGGTCAGTAGGAATAGTGAGAGATCAAGTAATAGTGGGAGGATCAAGTATGAATAGTGAGAGATCAAGTATGAATAGTGAGAGAACGGCAGTGCTGGACGGTCAAGAAACATGGAAGATTGGTGTTGAAGGAAGGATAGAAGAGGAGATATTACGAAGCATTATGAAAGGATTGTGAAAGGATTGTGAAAATATTGAACGCATTGAAAGCATTGAACGCATTGTGAAAAATCGTGAAAGCACTTGCAAGAAGCGAGGCAGTTGCGAGAAGCGAGGCGTTTCCGAGAAACATTTGCGGAAGCACTTGTGAGAAACATTTACGGAAGCACTTGCGAGAAGCGAGGCATTTGCCAGTTTCATTCAACTTTTCAGGGCATTGGAAGGATGCGAAGAGAGGCACAAGAGGCCAGGCCGAGGCAGGCGTGCTACGGGAAAAGGAACCTCGCGGCTGCTACCGCAGGCTACAGACATCTAGTGCTACAGGGCCAGGACTCTCGACTAACAGAACAACGTGACGGTGGTTGTAATGCCTGTGATGGTGATTCTGCTGGCAGAACAGGACTGACCATCACAGGCAAAACAGGACTGACCAGCACAGGCAAGGCGGGTTCAATTGCACTGTCCGTGGCCATTGTGTTGTGGCCCAGTGTCCACTAGTGACTTGATAGCCTGTCATGGCCCAATGCCCACTAGTGACCGTAATAGCCTGGCTGTGCTGAAGCCATGACATTCTGCACCGTCTGGTGCCGTACGCCGTGACATTATGCATCTGGTGCCCACGCCGTGACTTTGTGGCGCTGGACACCCCACACTCACGAAATCAATCACCGGCACTCATACACCGAGGCCATTGCCCATTAACCATTACCCATCAACCATGCATGAAAACATACACGCACATACAATATCCCGATCCTCCGATCCCGCCCATCCACGCCGTTCCCGGCTCCCTTCCCCTGCCTCTGATCCCTAGTCCGATCTGTGGTCGCAATCTCACCTCTCACTATTGTTCCATGTTCCATGCCGCTGTTCATGCCGTTCCTCCAGTGTGCCGCCGTTTCTGTCACGCTCAAGCCGTTCCCTTCACGCCGGTGTCTGCTCTTGGGTCCGCCTTTCTCCCTCCCTGTAGCCTCGTCATTGGAGGCGCAGGCACCGCCGCCGTTATCGCTATCTTAATGCCACGGCACAGGGCCGTATCACCACTTCACCTCGTACTTCGCCCTCACGTGCCGATGTGTCATGCACCTCCCTCTCTTTCGGCCGTAGCCCTGCCCTCCTCCTCCTCCCTTTCCTTCTCCTTCTCCTTTACCGGCATCTCTTCGTACCACTTGCTCTTTCCGGTGGCTTGCTTCTTCCTGTGGTATATATCCCCGTCGCTTTCCCCAGTCGCTACCCTCCTCATCGTCGTTTCACGCCTCCTCTCCTCGCAGACCTTCCCCAGTCTTCCCCAGTTCTCAGCTCCCACTCCCCAGCTCAGTCAACCACTCCATGGCCCCTTCTCCCCCTACAAACCTGCTTCCGCCCCCCTCGTACGACGAGGCCATCAGGCAGCCGTCGGCGCTGGGCCTGTCGTCGTCGTCGTCGTACCAGCGGCCCGCCGCCGCCCCAGGCCACCACCACCACTCGTCCTTTGGTGAGCGTCCTCCCCAGCCCCCGCCTCGCCCCAGTGCCAGTGCCAATTCCTCCTCTTCCACCTCCGACATGTACAACCCCAACCCCGGCCTCCCGTTCAGGTTGCCCAGCCGCAACGTCTGCAACAAGTGCAACAACACCGGCTACCGCATCAAGGGCGAGGCCTGCCGCGAGTGCTGGCGCCGCTTCTACATCCGTGACCACGACTACAACCCCAACCCCGACCTCCCGTTCCGCTACCCCGTGGGCTTCCTCTGCACCAAGTGCAACAACACCGGCACCAAGGTCCGCAATGGCAAGTCATGCAAGAACTGCTGGGAAGAGTTTGCTCCCCGCAACAGGCCCATCAACACCACGGTGCTGGGACCGGGGGCGTCGTTCATGGGCATGTTGCCGCTGTTCGTGATGCAGCCTCAGTTCCGCCCTGTGATGAACGGACCTCCAATGAATGCCCTCCAGGTGCGACCAGGCGATCCCCGGATTGGCGGTATATTGTGTGGTAAGTGTCGCGGGTCGGGGTTGGTGTTCAACCTTCTCGACCTGGATTTGTGCTATGTGTGTCTGGGTGTGGGCCGGGTGTTTAATGTGTCGGTGCCTCCGCCGGTCGGGGTGCCCCCACCTGGCAAGTGTTGAGCCAGGTCTTGGTCGCTTGCGAGCAGTACTGCGACGTTTCAAGCGTGTACTGATCTTGCCGGAGGCTTAAAGATCTAGCCAGAACTGATCTTGCCAGAGCCTTAAAGATCTGGCCAGAAGTGCCGTCTTGCGACTTTCTGGTGAGCAAGCACTGCTGTGAGCTATACTCTGAGTGAATTGTTCGAGCGAGCAATACTCAATTGACTTTAATAACCTAATCTGTCCCTCTATGGCAGAGCAGTCTAATTAAGAACATCTCAGAAGAAGACACAATTTTCAGCGAAACACTTCCGATCCAATTCTCCGTGCTCATCATAATTGTTGCAGTCGACACCTGGTGATCTGGAGACTTATTGTCTCCCCCACAAAATGCACAGTGCGAGGCCACAGCATGAAAGTGGTAGTGTCAGTTCCGTCAAATACGTAAGTAGAATGATTGAATGATCGAAGCCAATGCCAAAGTAGGAGATGCATCTGACAATGGTGTGTCAGTAGTCCGGAGATCATTAGAATTTGTGGTAGAATTGCAATTTCTTGACTTCGATAGTAGCACAATGCCAGACAGGAACAAACAGCAGTGTTTGGAAATGTAGTAGAAGTCGACCTACAAAGATGGTAACAATTTCAGAAAAGTCTGTGCGTAGATACAGGCATCTGGCTAGAATGCCAAGGGCTAGAATGAATAGATACAACCATCAAGGTATGCAGAGGTAGTATTTGAATAGAAGCTGACTTTAGGCTAGGCTAGTAGGTAATTTTCAGTCATACTACCATGAAGAACAGTATATGAGACAATAATGACAAAGAAAGACCACCAAAAGTAGTGCCTGGATATACCAAAAGCAATACCTGGGTATACCAAAGTAGTCTTACTGCTTGTGGCAAATACATTTTGGATAATACCGTTAATATAGATTTGGTGATCTCTAGATACTCCAATTGCAATATCCAGTCAACGCAAATCCAAAGGCACAACATTTAGGAATGGAAGCTTAGAATGACATTTTCTAGAAGTCACGATTAGAATTTTAGTCAATACCAGGAATGGCATAGAAGAAGAGATCTGGTTAACAACATTAGACGTCGGTTAACAAGAACCCAGGATTTGGGATTTGTAACGATTTTCAGCCATGAAATCTGACTCTATCCGTGATAATGTTCAACGAGAGGAACAGAAAATTAGAATGACTGATCTCTGGCCTTGTCAGCAGTGTATGAGAAAGTATTTAACAAGACTGCTCGAAAACTGAGCCAAGGAGGACTTTCCCGATGTATTCACATATTTGGCATCGAGAAGTAATATTCAAAAACAACATACCATTGATATTAGAGCTGGTATGGATTATCCAAAATATTCAGATCTTTGACATGGAGAAGCAATACAGATTGTCCAAATGTTTATACCATTGAATTGTAGAGCTAATATGCATTATCCAGAATATTCAGATCTTTGACATGGAGAAGTAGTATAATCCAAAATATTCATACCATTGACATGGAGAAGTAATGTAATCCAAAACATTCATCCCGTTCACATAAAGTGAAATTGAGTGAATTGATACGACTGTAAATTCATTGAATTCGATTGTTGCAACAATTCACAGCAGCCTCTTGCCACGTCATGCCTCTAAAGCGAGACAGTACCCCGAACCTCCAGTGCCCCAAATGTATCAGAATGCTCAAAATTCTCAAGAGACTCAAAATACCAAAATACTAAAATACTACAATACCAAAATACTATTACCAAAATACAAAGTACAAAATACCAAAATGCCCAAATGCTCAAAATGCATAATGTGCCAGGATCATAATCGTGTTCAGAGTCGGCAAGAATAGGATCCCCCACGCCGTGCATCCACAACTTCCCCAAACTGAGCCCTCGCTGTCCAAAGGCGCCCATGCCAAGTCCAGCCCACTCAGAACCCTGGTATCCTCCATGAAAGAACAATTACGATATGCATATATCCTGCAGCGATATGGCTCCGGCAAGCCAGGCGGCAGTGCCGACGTGCCGTCTGCGTCTCGGCTATGTGCCAGGCATAGCCGTTGTGTTATTTAATAAGTGGACCCACCGTTGATGCGCCGGTGTGCAGCCAGTGATGTTGAAGCATCTCGTTAGTTTCCGAATAAATGCCGAAGCTAAATTGTGCGGTGAACCAACGCCATTTGGCACCAGGGAATGTTCCTCCGTGGTACAGCGGGGCTTGGGCCCGGGCGTGGGGTGTTTGTTCCCTTTCCAACGGGGCTTGGACGGTTCCATGGTTTGCAATGTCGTGAGCCTTTGCCAGAAACGGAGTAATTCTAGAATATGTCATTTTGCGTCTTAAGACAACCGACGCCGGGTTCCATGAGCCAATGGCCGGCCCCTAACCACGGCTTTTGGGCTTAGCTGCTAACCGGTCGTCTGTCTCAAAAAAGCTGGCGTTGGCCCTGTTCGCTACATGCGTTATTTCCTATACCAGGAAACGTTCTAGAATAATAGGCAAATTTGAATAAGGTTCGGCCAGCGTAAATGTCACATTGGCGAAATATATGCCACATGCTGTTCTGGCAAGTCGGGACGAATTACGGGAGATGCTGAAAAGAGAAAGTTATTTTGGAAGAAGATACTGGGTATATTCTGAAACAACTGGAGTTCCCATGATCTAAAATGCATTTCTACCATATTCCCACATACATTCCTATATGCTGATGAATTATTTACTAGGTTGGTTGGCTGGACGATAATCCAACAATACCTACAATTGCCGTGGGGCTGTGGGTCGGGGAGTGCCGGTGTTTAATCCCCTTATTTTGCAATGGGGTAATTTTTCGGTGTTTGCATTGGGATTCGATTTTTTAACATTTGATGGGTTAGGCAATTTTTAATGGCATGGTTAATAAGGCGACTGGACCAAGAGAAAAAGCATGGAGTGATTCTCAGTGGTTGAGTATTGGTTTGAACTTCCGTTCGTCAAATATTCAATTGACTGGACTGCTTGTTCAAATTCGGATAAGGACTAGCTCTGACACTTGGTAAAACATCTATTGCAATTGAATAGTTGACACTTGATTAAGGCCAAATACTTCGGGATCCCAAAGATTATAGGCTAGATTAATTGGTTAAGTTTCAAGTTTCAACTTATTCTAATTACCTATCATACTGAGCAGCTGTTTTGAATAATTCTTCGAGAGCCAGATTATTTGGTCATATTCATCAAGTGCATAAATTGATTGGTAAAATTCATGAATTCCCAATATTCACTTGTTAGTGGGAAACCTGAACCTCCTGATGTCCAATTGATAGGTGTTGAGCTATAAGTTACTTTAAATTGACCTTCTTCTTAAGTCACTTTCTTCAATTCCTTTCATTGTCACCTCTACTATGATCCTCATTAGCGTTCATTACGGAATATATACTAGTTGTAGTTAGAAGGGTACTTGTAGTCGGAAAGCTCGTAGAAGTTCTCCTTGATGTTTCTGATCGACACGAATCTCGACAAGATGTTACCACTTCCAGCCTTATCGTTGGTACCCGAGGCTCTGGCTCCTCCGAACCATTGCTGGCCAACAACAGCACCAGTACACTTGTCGTTGATGTAGAAGTTACCAGCAGAGTATCTCAACTTCTCCTCGGCAGTTCTGATGGCGTTACGGTCTCTGGCGAAAACAGCACCGGTCAAACCGTACTTGGTGATAGAGTCGATGCTGTCGAAGATGGACTCGTACTCGGCGTCAGGGTAGACGTAAGTGGTCAAGATGGGACCGAAGAACTCGCGAGTCAAGAACTCGTGGTTAGGGTTGGTGGTCTCGATCAAGGTGGGCTGGACGTAGAAACCGTTGGACTTGTCGTAGGCACCGCCGGAAACAATGGTCAACTCAGGGTCGCTCTTGGCCTGGTCAATGGCAGCAGCCAACTTGTTGAAGGACTGCTCGTGGATCACTGGGCCCATGAAAGAGTGCAAGGAGTCAGGCGACGAGGTGTTGCCGATGTCAATGGAGCCGATAGCGGCAGCCAACTTCTCCTTGAAGGCGGGCCACATGGACTCAGCCACGTACAATCTGGACAAGGCCGAACACTTCTGACCCTGGTACTCGAAGGCACCTCTCAAGGTAGAGAGCACGGTGTGCTCCAACGAGGCAGAGGGGTGGACCAAGTGGAAGTTCTTACCACCGGTTTCACCCACAATTCTGGGGAAGTCTCTGTACTTGTCGGCGGCCACGTTGTTTCCGATCTTGACGTACAAGTTCTTGAACACATCGGTGGAGCCGGTGAAATGCAACGCCGAGAACTCGCGGTCGGCCAACACGGTGTCGGTGACCTGGTTGGGCTCACCGGGGATGAAGTTGATGACTCCGGCGGGCAAGCCGGCCTCCTCCAAGATGGTCAACAACAAGTAGTTGGACAAGGCAGCGGTGGCCGAGGGCTTCCACACCACGGTGTTACCCATCAAGGCAGGGGCGCCGACCAAGTTGGCGGAGATGGCAGTGAAGTTGAAGGGGGTCACGGCGTAGACAAATCCCTCCAATGGTCTGTACTCCGAGCGGTTCCACACGCCAGGAGCGGTCTCAGCGGGCTGTGAGTGGTACATCTCCTCGGCATACTTGACGTTGAACTTGAAGAAGTCGATCAACTCGGCCACACAGTCGATCTCGGCCTGGTACACGTTCTTACCTTGGCCCAACATGGTGGCAGCCAACATGTCGTAACGGTACTTGGTGGAGATCAAGTCGGCGGCCTTCAAGAAGATGGCGGCACGGTCGGTCCAGGGAGTGGCGGCCCAGGCAGCCTTGGCGGCCTTGGCGGCCTCGATAGCGGCCTTGACGTCCTCTTCGCTGGCCTGGGACACGTTGGCAAGGTTCTGTGAGTGCTTGGCTGGGTTGACCTGAGGAAGAGTGGCGTCACGGTAGACCTTGCGGCCGTTGATGACCAATGGGATGCTCAAGGCGTCGGAGTCGGTGAACTTGGTGATGGATGCACGCAACAAGTCCCAGTCCTTCTGGTGGTTGAAGGAAAACTCCTTGACGGCCTCGTTGTTCACCACAGGAGTCTTAGCATGGGCCAATTGCGAGGCCATTCTGACGGGAATGGACGTGGCAATGACCTTTGCAGCAGTCAACGTGGGTCTGGCTGCAGTTCTGGCAGCCATACGGATGGCGGTTCTGGAAGTAGCTCTCAACATTGGTTGTGGAAGAGAAAATGAAAAAACTGGGGAAGTGGGAGTATATATAGTTGTGTTTGTGCAGGGGCAGGTGTAGGCGAGGGGGATGGGGGAAGGCAATAGCGAGAAACAGTGGGGGGACAGTGAGGCGAGGAGGAGGGAAAGGTGGGGGAAGAGACGGGGGCAGAGAGACGGGGAGGGAGATAGAGAGGGAGATGGTTGGGTAAATGGAGGGACCAGTGGGGGGTCACAGTGGGGATCACAGTGGGGGCCAATGTGTCCAGGTACTTGGGTACGCTTCGGAGTGGAAAGAAACGGTAATGGCAAGCCTTGACACGTGACCACATCGGCCCACGCTGCCTTGCAGAAACAACACCACAAAGACCCTGGCATCAGATGTCATCGTGTCACGTGACTGGACATCAAGGCATCGAGACAGTGTCAACAGTACAGTGCCAATGCTTGTTGTCCTTTGTGCCTAGGTGCAGAATCACTATCGGAACAAAGCGCCAGCACCATAAGATCTGGTGCATTACTCTGGACTTGTGGAATTCGAAAGACATCAACAGGTTCCATGTCGTGTCACGTGATTTATATCACGTGATCCTTGCCATAGTGTGTTTATTCTTTTATCTCTATCTTGTCTATCCTCTCCCCTAGCTCCTTCATCTTGGTCTCCACCTCTCCTCTATTCGCCTCCAAATTCTCCAAATACTTATCCAAATTTGCATTGACCCCATTCAAGGTGTCGTCCCACTCCTTGATTTCTTGGTCCATGTTGGAAATGACCTGATCCAAGTTCCCCACAACCTCCACACTGTGGCCTATATCGGCGTGAACTCCATGCAAGCTGCGTAGTCTGGTAACTATCAGTGGAACTAACACGTTTGTCCGGTCGAAATCGGGCAATCTCTTGTAAAGCTCATCGATTTTCGTTTCTATAGGTTCGGGAGCCTTCTTGTCCAACTGTTCTGTGATATCCAACACCTTCCGTTGGGATGACAACTTCTCGACCTCCTCCTGTAATCTGGAAACCTCCTGTTTCACTTTTTGGAGCGGGAACTCGGGGTTGTTGATGATTTTTATCTTTCTCTCCAAATCGTTCAAAGTGTTTTGAACCGACACAGAGCCCACTTCTCCAAGAGATGCCTCCACTGCATGGATTCTAGACTCAAGCTCAAGGAGCTCAGATGGGTTTGCAGGTGTCAGTGTCGATTTCTCCGCGAGGGGCGTCTGGATATTGGTGGATATGCTCTTGAACACTTTAGCGAGCTCTTTCTGGTGGTCGTTGCGTGCAGCCGTGTCTGATTTGACAACTGATTCGAGTACCTTGAGAAGTGATTGGGGGTCAATGGGTCCTTCCAGCCCAGATCCGGCAATCTTGGGTGTTTCTGTTGTAGCTTCTTTGTCTTGATCTGTTAAGGCCAATTCCTGGAGTTCCCTTGCTATTCTGGCCAATTTCTGCTCCCGAGTTTCGTCAACCCGTACAACACTGTAACCCGTAGCTCCTAGGCCCGGGTTATCTATACCTCCCAGAAAATCCACAGATCCAGATCCATAAATAACATCATTGGCATACCGAGATCTGATGCTTTGGGGATCTACCATAAGTGCCTCAATTTCGGTGGGTTCGGGCTCCTTTTGCACCTCCGGCTCACTCTCAATGTCGGATGTCTCATACACATCGTGAGATTGGGCGTCTATGCCCGGAAGTTCACTGTATTTGTCCATGTAGTTGAAGTAGTGTTTTCTATATACGCGAATTTTGATATTCAGAGTGAATAGAGGAAGTGCCAAACACGCGTAATTTGGAGAAATAATTAGCTGAAAGGCAGTTTTGAGTACTTACATTACATTGGCTTATGGAGAAGATGGTGCTGCTTAAGAATTGTGTATTTTGTAATCGTTGGTGAAAATTGATTGAATTTTGGACGGAAAATATCAAGTGAAAGTATTAATTAACCATGAAGGATATAAATTTAAGGACGAGATAAGGTCACAACCACTTATACATTTCATGTATTATGGATTTCAATGGTCCAAAGCGATACATTGGAGTTGATAGTTTAGTGGCAAAGTATTTATTTTTAAAGAATTGAAGTCTCGATAGTTACAGAAAACTCCTGTTTTTATGTTTGACTTGAATACAATAAAAGTGATACGTATGAAATTTGGATCCGATATGTCTGTCCCCTTATTCATTGTCTATTTCGGGTTAGAGCTAATTGAAGGGTTTTACATTTAAATTCTGAATTTATCAAAATTTTCCATTTTTTCAATTTTTCATAAATTCAAAAATGCATTCATTAATGGTGAAAAATAGTACAAGATAGACAAATGTGGCACGAAAACTACAGACTGCTATATCATGGTATAATACTTCTAGCAGTTTATCTATTGTTTCACCAAGACGGTACAGCTCTTCAATCAGATAGAGTAACCCTCAAGAAATCTCAATTCTACACTTCTAACTCATCTCGTATTATTATTACTTGGTAACAATCTGCACCACATCCTCGTCATTCACAGGGTGATTTAATCCACACTTTTGTGGACTGTGTTTGGCACTAGAGCCCCACACCAATGCATATTTAAACTGGTTCTTCATATCTCTATGGATGGAGTCACACACCTCAAGAATGGAGGACTGGCTTCTGACCACCATGGGCTCGTCAAACTTGGGAGCAATTCCTCTTCTCTTGGTGTATAATCTTAACAAGCTCAATTGTCTCCAGATCTCCTCTTTCAAGTCTTCTATGCCCAAGTCCAATTCACAGGATATCACCACGGTGTTGGGTTCTCTGGCCAAACGGTCGCATTCTTCCAAAGAAACGGCGTCCACCTTGTTGTATACGTACAAGCACTTGATGTAGGAGATGTGCTGCTCATTAATGACGTCGATGAAGTCGTCGATGGTCACATTCTCATCCCGGATAAGCACATCGGCGTTGTGGATCTTGTAGTCCTTCAAGATGGCAGCCACCAACTTTTCAGACAAGTACTTGGGCGGTGTGATGGAGTTCATCTTGACACCGCCGGTTTTCTTGACCCGGAGCGAGATGTTGGGACGCGCCTTGTTCAACCGGATACCCATGGACTCCAACTCGTTCTCCAAGATCTGTCTCTGGTCTCTTCCTTTGGTGGCATCTAAAACCATCATGATCAAGTCAGACGTACGAGAAACGGCAATCACCTGCCTTCCTCTACCTTTTCCTTGAGAGGCGGCCTTGATGATACCGGGCAAGTCCACAATCTGCACCTCTGCTCCGTTGTACTCGAGAATTCCACCCACTGACGTCAAGGTGGTAAACTCGTAGTTGGCCGCTTCTGACTTGGTGTTGGTCACTTTGGACAAGAATGACGACTTTCCTACCGATGGAAAACCAATCAACGACACCCGGGCATCACCGGCCTTGGCCACCTCGAACCCCTGGCCACCTCCTCCACTGCCTTGGCCTGGTTGTGGTTCCAAGAGCTCACGCCGGTACCGGGCTAATTTGCCCTTCAACAAGCCGATATGATATTCTGTGGCCTTGTTCTTTTGAGTCCGGGCAAGCTCTTCCTGGATCTGGGCAATTTTCTCTAGAATTCCCATATTGTGCTGGAGAAACGTGAAGGTTTAGGGTGGAGATACGATCTTGAAGATGTATAAGTGGACAAATGTCGCGCGACATCGCGCGACATCCATCTCATCAAAATTGAAGTTGCAATTTCCAAATACACATCCACCCTTGTTTCTTCATCCAGTACCTGCTTTCAAGCGTTTCCACGGCCAGTATCCACATAGAGTCGTCACTTAGTCCACAAGGAACCGCATAGTCTCTTTTCCGAAATCAAAATGCCAAAGGGTCCCAGAGCTAGAAGATCCAACGGCTCGTCCATCGAGGTGGCAGGCATCATTGGAGGCGGTGCTGCCAAATTGAAGAAGAAAATCAGAGATATCAAGCGTCTTTTGCAGAAAGATCACTTGCCCGGTGATGTCAGAACCGAAAACGAGAGAGCATTGAAGGCACTTGAGGTCGAATTGCAGAACACCCAAGTGAATCTCAAGGCCAAGGATATCGCCAAGAAGTACCACATGGTGAGATTCTTTGAGAGGAAGAAGGCGTTACGCAAGTTGAAGAGCGCCCGCAAGCAGCTCGAGGAGGCGGAGAAGAGTGACGCCAAGAAGGACATCAAGAAAGCCAGAAGAGTGGTGAAACACGGCGAAATTGACTTGGCCTACGTGATTTTGTTCCCCAAGACTGAAAAGTACATCTCCTTATATCCCAATAACCCCGGCCAGGATGACGTCGATGAGTCTAACCCCAAAGCCAAGAAGGGAAGCCACGAGACCGACGAAAGAAGAGTCCAGTTTAGAAAGGAAATGGAGAAATTGATCGACGAGGACAGATTGCCTTTCGCCATGGAAGACGCCGTTCAAGGCAAGAGCATCTCGATAGACAACTACCACACGCGCCAACAAGACGAGACCGAGATCGACGCTGCTGTGGACACCGTTGCTGCAGCCGAAGAAGACGATTTCTTCGAGAACTAGTGTATATTAGCATGTATTTAGCATTAATGAAAGTAGGGCTATGAAAAAGAGATAAATGACTGTAAAATTTGCAATAAATTTACTTCTACTCAGCCTAGAAATACTTCTTGTTGATATGCTATTTCATCTTGATTATTCTACTCTAACTAAATCTCATATTTATTCAACTTTTCTTCAAGCTTCTAATTCAAATTCGCTCTTCAATACACACTTTTGCGAGTAGTCGATCTTCACGGCATCATTAACACACTTTATGGTAACTTCTTTGCCATGCAAGTCCAGTGGAACATCCAAGGTCACAGAAATCTTACCCTTCTTACCCACCATGCGTGGAGTGGCTCTTTTAATCAACAACAACTCGTCATTTTCTTCGTCACAAACGATAACGAACCACGATTCTCTCTGTGCCTTGGGGAATTGGGGACAGTACATCTTGAACTCCTTGTTCAAGGGGAAATTATCATGGACCAATTCCACGACTAACGACTGTGAATCGTTCTGCTGGACGGAAAATTGACCAGTAGGCAAACACGAAGCCACACGAATGAACTCCTTCTTGGCCATTTCGTCAGTGTATTCCACATCTCCTGTCATAGCATTGCCATTGACTCCCAAAGTCTCCAGGAATCTGGCGATCTTGCCGTGGTTGAATTTTCCAAGTTCAGCCAAAGTAGTACGGGACTTTTCCAGAATAGGGAACAAATTGAGACCAGGCAACGTCGAAATGGGATCGTCATCGTACCAGCACCTCTGTTTAATGGACTGCATCAACTCAATGAAGGTGAGCACCGTACTAAGGTAGCCCATTTCTGAGGTGGCATCGATATAGGCCTGTAAAATACGTAATGCCTGATCCAACACGGAGATGGTATCTTGTGAATAATCAGCGATGGGAAGCTCCACTCTGCTCATAAATGCCTGAATGAGAAGATATGCCTTCACATGAGGGTCCCAAATATATTCACATTTCAAGTCTTCTGCTGGGTATCTCATATTCTGAGACATCTCCATGTTAATGAGCTCTTCACCATGACGGGTAGCAAGCTCGTCGTACTCAGTGGCCTGACTCAAAAGACACAAGCAGTCACGGAAACTGCTTTCCTTGGTAATGTTGGTGACCAAGTTTCTGATGGTCTTGTGAGAAAGATAATAGTAAGACGAAATGTGCAAGAACGGCGTGGGAATGAGCTTATCTTTAGGTCCGTTAACCACACATTTGGAGTCGGTCAAGTTTTCGATTGTAGAGTCGATCAAATCCCCCAAAAACGTGGAAACTCCAGCAGTGGAAATGTCCTCAATACCATAATACGTAGGATTATTATGGGCTCTTCTGTACAAGAAGGTCCAAGTTAAGAAGTCCATGGCCTCCTGTCTAGTGGTAATAGTTCCTGCTGAAATCTCGGCACCAATATGATTATCAAGTACTTTATGGAGAGAAGACTCAACTGGGAAACCAATATTGATGAAGTGCTTGTAGAACATTTTCTTAGACTCTTTTGTGTAGATAATTGCAGTTCCCGAGGTATCGAAAGCAGGACGTCCTGCTCTACCCATCATTTGGAGAATGTCAGTCAAGTCCATGTCTCTGTAGCCCTCGATTTTGGCGTCGAAGAACTGAGTTCCTTTAATAATAACCAAATGGGCAGGCAAGTTGACACCCCAGGCCAAAGTGGAAGTGGCAATCAAGATTTGAATCTTTCCCGATTCAAACAATTTATGGGAGATTTGACGGTCCGATTCCACCAAACCGGCGTGATGGAGACCCATTCCAAATTGTAAAGACAATTTTAGAGTATCATCTTTGACTTCTTTCAAGGTTTCCTCCAATTCCGACTCAGTCATTTTGAGAAAACGTCTGGGATTGGACTCCATTCCGCACATGTGGATCAAGTCCAATGCAGTGAGTCTTGTCTGTCGACGAGAGGCCACGAAGATCAACACCGGCTTGTCGGGAGAATGCTGCTTGATGGCCATAAAGGCAGGTTTGTTCATGGACTTCATCAAAGCACAGAAGGCCAAATTATCAGGAAAGCCGTCAATGTACATTTGAAGTGGAACTGGACGAACCGACAGTGAAAAATTGAACAAACCGTCCTTGACTCCCAACCAGCCGGCCATATCCATTGCATTGGACACTGCAGTAGACATTCCCAATAATCTGATAGGCTTCTTGGTCTGGGACGAAATGTAGTTCATTCTACTGACAATCATCTCCAAAATGGGTCCACGGTCACTGGCCAACAAGTGGATTTCGTCCATAATAACCAACGACACTTGTTGCACAAACTTTCTGGTCTGCCAGTTACGGGAAATACCGTCGAATTTTTCTGGAGTGGTGATGATAATGTCGGCTTCACGGACTTGTCTGGCTTCAGGAAGCGAGTCTCCAGTCAATTCCACTAACTTTAAATTGGTATTCTTGCAAATGCGTTCTGTCCAGTCGTCCACTCTCTCTCTGACCAATGCCTTCATAGGGGCAATATACACCACCTTGGAGCCGGGATACTCATTGAACGCATGCCAGATGGCCAATTCGGCCACTACTGTCTTACCAGAACCAGTAGGAGAACCCACAAAAACGCTGGAATTGGTGTTGTATAACGAGTGGAATACCATGGTCTGCATGGGATTGAAGTACTTGAACCGGTTTCCATAGATAGCCTCAATTTCCCGATTGTGCAAGGCCGTAATGGGCAATGGTTGGAGTCTCAACAAGTTGGTTCTAATTGTTTCATTGGAAGGACGAATTAAATGCTGGAAAGAAATGGTATGGATCGATTCTGACCCGATCCAGGTGTCAGAAATGACCTTAACAACGATTTGCGGAGGTAAAGGGTCGGCCAAAGGGACCATGAAGTCCAACTCGATAGAGCTATTCATTTGTTTTCTGTTTAAAATGAACTTTTCCACATGGAGAATTTCCGACTTGTCAGACTCTTCCACGGTCAACCAGAAAAACTGGGCATTTCCATGGTACCGCTCATCCCAAACGAAATCGGGATCCAACCATACTTTGATTCTCATGACGTTGGTGGTGATGGGAAAGATTTCAGAGTCGATTTCCAATATAGGGAACCGGCCCACCAACTTGTACAAGATAGAGCCCTGCTTGGAATTGTGAACTAGGTCTCCCAATTCCGCTGCTTCCATGTCCCGAAGAATGTCCATTGGAGGGTTCTTGGACCGGATATTTCTCAAGATCTGGTCTGGTAAGTCAAACTGGCACAATGGGTGTTCCCATGCCCAAATCCTTTTGTCAATGGACTTGCAGATACTCAACATGATCTTCATCAAAACGCCCCAACGTCTGTTCATGGCAATCAAGAACAAGGCCCTACAAATTCTGGCGGAATTCTGAGCCACATAATTAGAATCGGACACCAAAGCCGAATCCTTGATAGTGGCCTGTGAAACAAAAGCCTGGAGCAAAATATTGGTCTTTCCTTGAGGGCTTTCCACATCCCCAGCAATTTGACATGGAGAGTCAGTTTCAAGCAAGTTCTTCAATTCTTTCGATTCTTCTTCTCTGAACTTGATTCCGTCAAACTCACTGCTCATACTGATCATGGACAAGACATCTGCTTCGGTGGCTCTGGGGTTCATCATATTGTTGAAGATTTCCACCGAATTATTGAGCAAATAGAAGTCAGAGGCAATTCTACCCAAGTCTTTGGGTATAAATGCCCCAGAATTCTCTTCAAAAATGATCATTTGCAATTGGTGGAGCCTTCTGGCTGCACTGATGACTAAATCTCTTCTTCTGTTGTTCAAAAGCGGATCTTCCTTCAATTCTCTCCAGTCGATACCGTACGAAAGAGGATTTTGTCTCATTCTGACAATCATATAAGTGTAACCCAACCATTGGACTCCCTCATCGATGTTGGTCACTGTTCCCAAAGATATCTCCGCATTTAAATTGTCTATGAGCTTAGCCTGAAGTTTAGATTCAATTGGATGCTGCTGGGTAATCAAGGAAACATAATGGTCGAGTCTGTCACTGGATGTACACAAGATACCCACACCATACTTCTCGTATTGGGGTCTACCAGCACGACCAAAAATTTGGATCACGTCAGAAATGCCCAAGTCCACAAAACCACCCTGTTTGGCATCATAAACTTGTGTTCCTTTGACAATAACCACTGCTGCAGGCAAATTAACACCCCAGGCAAGAGTGGCAGTACAACAGAGCACCTTGATGGCTCCTGCCTCGAACATCTTCTCCGTCAAGTTTCTGTCAGTTCTCAACATACCGGCGTGGTGGACTCCAAACCCAGACTGAAAGAGTTCTTTCATATCCTTATTTCTGTTCTTTGTACTCATTTCTCTCCTGAATCTTTCATAAGATTCACAGGTCTCAGAAGCATCGAAAATGTTGCTTTCGTGGTGGTCTTGGGCCATGGAGATATACGTTCTGGCGGTTTTGACGGTGTCCTTACGGGAATGCACAAACACCATGACTTGAAGGCCCTGGTTGACATATTCTACTAATTTGTCGTAGGAAATCTTATCGATACCTTCTCGTGCCTGCTTGGAACCCGCCTTACCTCTGACTCCTATCAATTGCTGCTGCAATGGAACCGGCCTGAAAGTCTGGTCAAAGTAGAACATACCAATGGACCGGTTGACTCCAAGGAAGTCGGCCACATCCATGTAATTGGGCAACGTCGCAGATAAACCCACGACTCTGATCATCAGCTGGGTGCTTTCAACCTGTCTCAAGGTACGGGCCACTAAAGTTTCGATAACTGAACCTCTATCTTCATGAAGCAAATGGACTTCATCGATAATAAGAAGCTTCACCTTCGAAACCAATTCATTATCGCCTCCCAGCTTTCTGGTCACAACGTCCCATTTTTCAGGAGTGGTGACGATAATTTGAGTATTCATGATTTCTTGTTTTGTTAATTGCATATCACCAGTTAATTCTCTGACATTGATACCTACCCATTGGAGCTTTTTGCTGTATTTCTCAACAATTTCTGCAGCCAAAGCCTTTAAGGGTGCCACATAAACTATCTTGAACTCGTCATAATCAATGTCCACGGTAATATCACCATCTTCTCCAATGGATTCGGTCAAAAACTGATTTATGGTATGCAAAATGGTCAACAATGCAATGTCAGTCTTACCAGCACCGGTAGGGGCACAGACCAACATGTTTTCGTTGGTATTGTAGGCCACCGGAAAGACCAAACTTTGGGTTCTGTTCAAGGTCTTATAGCTTTTAAAAGTTCCTTGACACAAGAAGTCGAGATTCTCTATTTTCACGAGGTCCTTGTCAGAAATCCACTTGTTGGTCTTCTGATCAGGGTAGGGTATTATCAACTCCTCATGAGTTGCGTAAGAAGATCTTTCTGTGCCAGCAGGCAATGCAAATTTCTTACCCGTGAATGCAACAACATTGCTGACATCGGGGTTTTTGAACACGTTAGGATATCTCTGGTTTGCTGCTTTGGGAGCTAGAGTTTGATTTTTGGTGCGTTGGAAATTCTCGATTAATTGTTCTGCTCTTTGTTCTGGCGTTAAGAACTGGGGGACCGAGTCATCCTCAATTTCTGGTTCAGCCAGTACAAGTTCATCCTTGTTTTGTAATACTTTGGAAATCAATTCGAATTCTTCGAATCCTAAGATATCAAAAAGGGCAGATTGAACAACTTCATCGCTTGGGGAATCAGCAAGAACCTGCTTGACAACATTGAATATTTCGCTGGCTTCCTGACCACGGGCTCTGCTAATGCGTTCACATTCTGTATGGATTTGACTCACCACAGAATTGTTGGCTTTTGCAGAAGCAATTGAGTCCAAAATGTCAGTAGAAATTGGCCCAACTGTGTTTAAAATCTTGTCAACTGGAGTAATGACGGAATTTTCATTGTCAATGTTGGGTATCTTTTCTGACAGTATGTTCATGGAGCCAAGAAATTGGACCATAGGCTCCATGGCTTGCATGAACGATTTTGTTGAAGTAACGGTATAGGACATGATGGGCGTTTAAAAGGCAGGATAGTTAGGGAAGGTGAATGTAGAAATGGACTTATTAAGGATGTAAAATTTGTCAATAGCTCGACAATTGCCTCTTGGATCAAACAGGCAAGATAAGGTCAATAGTTCGATAATCGACGCTAAAGATTCTAATATGAGCAAAACTTTAGGGCTGAAACGCAGTAATGGGGATACTGTGACTATGAGATCTACCACAGGCTTATTAGACTAAGTTCGAAGTTCTGTTTTGTTGAAAGAATCTGTCTTGCGTTAGCTTATGAAATTCAGTAGATAATGAACCACAAACGATAGAAGTGCACAGATTTCTCGGGGAAGCGTAACAGTAAGCACCAATTGAGCTTGGAGACCAGAATAAGCGTTCGTGGGTTAAGAATTTCCACAAGTACGGATCGATCGAATTGAGATGGATGGATTTCAGGAACTTTTCCTGAAACGATTTGGACCGGGAAAGCTTTCTTCCTAGTTTGTAATATTGAAGAATTGAAGACTTCCGTTGCTCGATAGGTCTAATGTTGATTCTATTCAACTTCTGTTGTTGGTTTGAAGAAGAACTCTACAATCTTTATAGTATCAACTTTTTTAAGCGTATGACTAATAATGCGAAATATTGTGAGTAACTTAGCAAGAGGAAGTGCATGTTTCTAATAATACCAAGGAACAAAAGAGGACAAATTGGTACCGAGACAGTGTTTTAGGCTTTCGAATTATAGTGGCAAAAACCGGACTCCAAAAGCTCCAAAAACGGTGCTCCGAGGAGGGAGATAACCTGTTTCTATTATTTTAACAGTTTCAGAAACAACGAATATACCGAGAGGAAATATGAAGAAGACGGAATATTAGAGAAGAGCCAGTAGTGTGCATTTCTTTAGCATTTGCTAAAAAATCTGCTGGGGGTTTTCTGGAATTTGCACTTAGGGCATACTTCCAGACTGACTCTCAGCTCGGTTTGTACTTATTTAAAGAAAGAGCACAGTAAATTAATTGCACCGCAAAAATAGCGATACATTGAGTTCAATTCAATTAATCATGTAATGCTATCATGATATGAACTTTCTTTTCCGGTGTGGAGACTCAATTCACGGTATGTTCATATTTTCAACTCAATTAAATTCAAGATAGACATTACAAGCAAAGAGCTCGACGACAACAAGCGTCCCAAATATGGGCTCAAATCAAGCGTTTACCCCTAAGACTTCCGGCTTCTCCACAGTCTACACCAATTTAATGCCAACACGAATCCTTTCCTATTGCAATTGTAATGTAGTGCCTGATAAAAATTATCAATTTATACAAATAATCAAAGCAGACGGAAACGAGTACCAACAAAAAAGACAGAAATGGAAATAGTTCTATTTGTGTTCCAGAAACTCCAGATAAGTCTAAGACAGAACACATTCCGTTTCCTTCCACCTTTCCTGCCCACTTCACTTACCAGTCCCCATCCATCACGTCACGTGACCCCATCTGAAAAATTCAAGAGATGAGCTCAATAAATTTCTCTATCTTCATCATCATGGCCAGAACTCCTAAGGGCTCCAAGGCGTCCAAAGACGTCAAGCCACGCAAGAGATCCCACCAAGAGACCCATGAATCCGACTCCGAGTCAGAAAACGAGAAGTTGCTCGAAGAAGTGGACAACGATTTCGATGAGGTCGCAGATTTATTGGGTCAAGATATCCAAGATCCCGAGACCAAGCGGGAACAGAAGAAGCAGGCCAAGTTAGAGAAGCAGGAGCAGAAGACCAAGGAGCTCACCAGACCCATGGTTGCTGCTAGTGAAGCTTCCGACGACGGAGAAGACAACTACGACTTTTCCAAGGCCGGTTTCTCTGAACCAACTACCAAGGCTATCCAGGAGATGGGCTTCACTAAGATGACCAAAGTGCAAGCCAAGACCATTCCACCCTTGTTGGCAGGAAAGGACGTGTTGGGAGCGGCCAAGACCGGTTCTGGTAAGACTTTGGCCTTCCTTCTTCCTGCAATTGAGATGTTGTATTCTCTCCGTTTCAAGCCCAGAAACGGAACCGGTGTCATTGTGGTGTCGCCCACCAGAGAGTTGGCATTGCAGATCTTCGGTGTGGCCCGTGAATTGATGGCCCACCACACCCAGACCTTCGGTATTGTCATTGGAGGTGCTAACAGAAGACAAGAGGCCGAGAAGTTGGCCAAGGGTGTCAATTTGTTGATTGCCACACCCGGAAGATTGTTGGACCACTTGCAAAACACTCAGGGCTTTGTCTTCAAGAACTTGAAGGCCTTGGTTATCGACGAGGCAGACAGAATCTTGGAAATCGGTTTCGAGGAAGAAATGAAGCAGATCATCAAGATCTTGCCCAGCGAAGAGAGACAGTCCATGTTGTTTTCTGCCACCCAAACCACCAAGGTCGAGGACTTGGCCAGAATCTCCTTGAGACCCGGTCCTTTGTACATCAACGTGGTTCCAGAAACCGAGGTGTCGACTGCTGACGGCTTGGAACAAGGCTACGTTGTTTGTGAGTCCGACAAGCGTTTCTTGTTGTTGTTCTCTTTCTTGAAGAGAAATGTCAAGAAGAAGATTATTGTTTTCCTCTCTTCTTGTAACTGTGTCAAATACTTTGGCGAGCTTTTGAACTACATCGACTTGCCCGTGTTGGACTTGCACGGCAAGCAGAAACAGCAGAAGAGAACCAACACCTTCTTCGAGTTCTGTAATGCCAAGCAGGGTATCTTGATCTGTACCGATGTTGCAGCTAGAGGATTGGACATTCCAGCTGTTGACTGGATCGTCCAGTTCGACCCACCAGATGACCCAAGAGACTACATCCACAGAGTCGGTAGAACCGCCAGAGGCACTCAAGGTAAGGGAAAATCGTTAATGTTCTTAACTCCTTCGGAGTTGGGCTTCTTGAGATATTTGAAGGCCGCAAACGTGCCTTTGAATGAGTTCGAATTCCCCAGCAACAAGATCGCTAACATCCAATCGCAATTGACCAAGTTAATCAAGAGCAATTACTGGTTGCACCAATCTGCCAAGGACGGATACAGAGCATACCTTCAAGCATATTCTTCGCATCACTTAAAGACAGTTTACCAAATTGACAAATTAGACTTGGTCAAGGTGGCCAAGTCGTTCGGTTTCGATGTTCCACCCAAGGTGAACATCACTATCGGTGCCAGTGGCAAGTCTTTGGAAAAAAAGCATAAGAAGCAGAGACGGGCCAATTAGACAGCAGTAAGAATGTATAGTGTAACATAGTCAACAGAAAGTATTGTAGACTCGCTCTTGACACGAGAAGAAGTTTTCGTGCTTTATTTTATGCAACTAAAGTTAGGAAACATTAAGCCACAAGAAATTTATTTCGAATGCAAGAAAAGAGACCAGAGTAAGGGTTTGTAGAAATGCGTAATAGTCTATGGTTGCTCTAAAATATATACAACGGATTATTATGATGAGCCAGGGTTTCAGTCTGCCAACAGATTAACTTTGTAACAGCCTATTATCTTGGTATATGATCATAGCATTTGCATGATCAGTAATAGGATAAATACAGGGACGCCCGACGTGAGTGTTTCACCAAAGGGATATGTTTTCCACAGGACTTCGTCAACAAGAAATCCGCCGCAAAACCATGAAGGTGTTCAATTTAATCTAATGCCTTATTTGGGATAAAGAAATGTTATGCATTGGACCAGCCAAGTAACCGGGAAAACGAAGGGAATCTATAATTTTAAATACACCGCTGAACCATCTGTTTCTCCATCTTTCAGAGTGTGGAGAGGCCCGAAGTATCTATTGAGGGGAGACCTCTTACGAACCCCAATGTCTCACAATAGTAAAGCAACAATACAATCCAAAGCCTGGAGCAGCAAATGGAAACCGCGCTATTGTTAATGCAAATGTGTATGGGCTCCAAGCGCAAAATTTTCACAGTCGAAGCTTGGACTGTGATCAAGCTAAAAAATTCAACACCAAGAGAAGAGAAATACTAACCATTGAAGCCCTCCGTGAGGTTTCTCATAAACTAGCTGCTTCTATTGTTATTCTGGAAGCATTGTGTTGCAGCCTATTTTCTTGGGTTACTGAAGCTTATTTAGGCATTGAAGGATAAGTTAGGCATCACATTCAAGTGAAATTTCTGTACTAGTACGTGCTATATAGGCGAAACTAGACCTTAAACTCTATTTCGAGGACATTAAAGAAACTCGCTGCACAAGTATGTCCATTTCGTGGCGCTCTTTCACTTCTAGGCCCCAATCTAGGCTGGCCTAGCCAGGAAAGCCGAGCTAATGCGTTTAATGCTTAGCCCGACATGCGCCCCCAACTTCAGCCCGCAAAAGCTGACGTAGGCTTCAACCGTAACGCCAACCGAAGAGACTTACGCCTGTTTCAGCACGCTTGTCCTGGGGCTTGTGCCTATAGTTACAAGTTTTGGGCATTGTTCCCTGAAAGGCCTCGACATTGTTGAAGAATAACTGTACATGGAGTTCCATGCCTTATTTGTCGTTTAGCTGTTTGCGGCGTCATTAGGATCTCCATCCCATGACGTATATGTGGGCACCTGTCGCTCAATCTGGATATAGAAACCGGTAGGGTTGGAAGCCTTAGATGACTCTTGAACCAACGCAGAAATAGGGTTCAGGTTGGACGCACAACATCTGCAGGGGCATGCAAGTTTCGGAGATGTCGAACTATATTATTCGCAGAATTGAAGTTGTGCCAAAAGAATCATACGCACGTTAAAGTTCCTAGAAGCAGGGCCACGAGCCCGCCAGGAACACCTACGAGTGGTGTTGGGACGTTGCCACAGCCGAAGTGTGTACTTGCCGCCTGAATCGAGCTTCGAAAGTCATCTGATTATTTTGCCATCTGGATTGGGCATAGCCGAACCCTAAGTTTGCCCCAGTAAGGAATGTGACAACGGTTCCGCTAATTGATAGGCGCAATTGATGGCGTGGAGACTTCTGGCGGAAATGTGAGCCAGGTACTGGTCCTGGGATCAGGTCAAAGCCAAATGTGGATATCCGTAGTCCAACTGGCCGGTCCCGGGGTATGCTAGCGTAGCGTACCTGAGAATTATCATTCCGAATCGTCCATGCACATGCAGATGTCGTCCTGACTGACATACGCGAGCAGTATGCTCAAACAGGAAATTTCCGTCACCGTTCTCTCTACCCCGAAGCGGACTTTGGGGAGTCCACCTGCACAGGGATGAAACAGTTCCCCAAACGGAACTGCTCTAATTGCAAAAGATCCCCAACATCTATGATCTCAGCCCTTTGTCTCCGGAACATTTCCAAATTAGGATATTTCTGGGACCTACCCCACTGCTGCAAATTGTACAACCTATGGTTGCGACCATTGACCGGGAAAGTATACGCACATACCAGATGTTCTCCGTCTCTGTAGTCAGTCTATATAAACAGCAGCCATGGCCGTTACCATCACCTCAACAGTCGAAGAATGCACAGCCCTATACCCCAGTTCATGGTCATCTTCTTGTGGCTTTTGCACCTAGTTGCAGCTGCCCCTGTGAGTCTTTTTGGACTCAAGAACGTCACCGTTCCTTCGGAGGACCCTTTCTACGTTCGTCCCGACGGCTTCGAGAAGTTCAAGCCCGGAGAGGTCATCAGACACCGCAAGGTGGACGATGCGGTCGGCATTCTTTGGTTCCAGGAGAAGATCCAAGAAGCACACCAGTTCTTGGTCCGGTCGGAGGACTCCAACAATAAGCCCAATACCATTGTTACCACGATGCTCATTCCCCACAACGCCGACCTCACCAAGATATTGCAGTACCACCCCGCTGTCGACACCTCCAACACCAACTGTGCTCCATCCTATGCCTTGAAAATGGGCTCGGACCCTTCCTCCTGGATTACTACCAACATTGAGCAGGTCTTTTCGGAAGCTGGCTTGTACCAGGGGTGGGTCGTGGTGATTCCCGACTTCTTGGGTCCCAACGGTGCCTTCACGGCCGCCCCCCTGGCCGGCTATGCCGCCATGAACTCGTTGAGAGCTGTGGTGGGCTCCGGAGACATCACCGGTGTCAAGAAAGACGCTCGGATTGCCCTCTGGGGATACTCTGGAGGAACCCAGCCCACCAATTGGGCAGCAACAATGGCTCCTACCTATGCCCCCGAATTGAACCTTGTGGGTGCTGCAGTAGGCGGCCTCATGGTTGACCCTTACACCTTCTTCAACTTATCGCAGGGTACGCTCTTTGCCGGTTTCATTGGACACGCCTTGAACGGTCTTGCCACCGAATACCCCGAGATGAAGGAGTACCTCAAGGAAAACTTGAGACCCGAAGTCCAAGACAAGTTCTTCAAGGTCAAGGGACAGTGTGAATTGGGCGGCTTGGTGAACGGAGCGTTCGCCAGCTTTGAGGACCTTTCGCCATTGGGAGACCAGTTCTTGCTTCAGGACGTTCCCAAGAAAATCTTGGATCAGAGCAACTTTCTCAAGGTGAAAGCCCGGCCCCAGATCCCCATGTTCTTCTACAATGCTAAAGACGACGAGATCATTCCTGCGGAAGACGCAGACAAGTTGTACGACCAATGGTGCCACGACAACGTCAGCGTCTTATATCGCCAAGAAGAGTACGGAGAGCACGTCTCCCTGATTGTCACTAGTGGTGGAAATGCCTTCAACTGGATCAAAGACCGTCTTAACGGAAAGGAGCAGCATGGGTGCAAAAAGATCGTTTCCCCTTTGAATTTGTTCAACGTGGACGGTGCTACAGGATTTGGCGAATTAGTCTACGACGCCGTCGAGACCATTCTTGGGTCAGAAATCGGACCAGCCTCTCCTGCTTCCCCTGCTTCTTCTTCCTCTTCTGGCAGCTCCTCTTCCAGCTCCAGCAGCCCCTCGTTGTTTGGTTGGTTATTCGGCTCTGGATCCAGCTCCCAATCTGGAAGCAGTTCTAGTTCCAGCAAATCGAGCCCTCTGGCTACCGGACTGCCTTCGATTGGCGGAAAAGCCAATTCAACCGTTTCCAGCTCAGTGCCAGCAAGTTCTTCAACCGGTTCTTCGTTGTTGGGCTCAATTATTGATGCGATCTACTAGATCCACAATAGAAAAAGTGTTTAGAAGGCTTGAGACTGGATCTGGCCCTTCGAAGGGTACTTGTCTTATGGCCATGGCTGAAATAGCCACAGTTACATGTACTTTATGATTTTAGAAATGAACGTTCCAAAGAATCTGAAAGTAGAATTTGACTATTGTTACAAATGCAGAAGTACAATCGCAGAAGTAGAACTAATAGCCCAGTGTAAATTTTTCATAAGTACCACTGAACGGTCAATTGCAAGAATTAGCATCTTGCAATTGACGCTAAAATTTTGTACTTGGATCAGGCAAATCAACCAGATTGCCCAGGAAATACCAATATAATACAATAAACATACTCTAACCAATTTCAGCCCTTTCTGGGGTTCAACTCGATCGAAATTACTATTCATAGAGGAAACATTGAGGCAGCACTATAAATAGCCCCAAATCTGATAATACACTGAATTTCTCTTTTGGCGTAAATGAGAACTAAGGTAGTTACCTCCTTCATCACTGCTAATATTCTCCATTTCCTGCCTTATAAGTAATCCTTATAGTTGACACCTTTATCTTCATTCTTTACATGCACTCCAAGAACGCCATTTTCCAAACGCGTCTTGTATCATCTCATCCACTTATTCTTTACAGATGGACCATTTGAACGCGAATTTACCCACAGAAGAGAAGGCCAGGGTGTCTGTACCCGCCAAGGACTCCTATGACAAAAAAGACCGGTTCAAATTGTCCACCAGAGACCGGAGTTATGACTCCCAATTCTTCTCGATGTACCAATACAGATACAAACATCTCAAGGACAGAGTGCTCAAGGCAGCCATTGAAAAGTGGGGAGATGGCGAGAAGGTGGTCAACGGTAAGACCATCTTCAAACAAGACAAGATTTTGGACATCCACAGCGGCCAATTGTGCTGGGTGATCGGAACTATATTTTGCGATCTCAAGAACAAGTTGAATATCCTTAAAGACGTGGAAAAGGGCCAGGATGACGTGTTGCCCACAGAACCCGCCACTTATGTGGATCCAGAGGATGATGGCAAGTCCATTTCATCGGTAATGATCGAAGATGAATCAGGACGAGCCCTTCTTCACAACGACGAATACTTGAAAGAAAACATTTTGGTGACTGGATGTGTGGTGGCCGTGCTAGGCATGGAAGTGGAAGCAGGTGTATTCCAGATAATGGATGTGATGTATCCCAAAATCGCCCCCTGCTTGGAAATTTCCCCAGGAAAGCGTGGAAAAATCGCCATAATCAGTGGCCTCGATATAGGGCAGGATGCAAATGACGATCTTCGGCTTGAGCTCCTCAAGCAATACTTGGACGGTGAGTTGGGACTGGAGGAAGACATGCAGGTTGCTCTGGAAATCTCCCGGTTGATTATTGCAGGAGATTCTATCAAGCCCATTCAGCAGGAGAGCACTGACAAGGATCGTCGTGATTTTGTCACCACCAATAACTACGGGTCTAAAAATCTCCTCAAATACAATACCGACTCGATAGTCAAATTTGACAACTTTTTACATGAAATATTGGTTAGCATGCCCATCTCGGTGATGCCAGGAAATGCCGACCCTGCAGAGATCTGCCTCCCCCAACAACCGTGGCATAAGTACATGTTGAGAGGAAACGTTCCATTTATGGATGGTGATAGACTTCAGAACGTTACCAATCCTTGCTGGTTTGATTTTGATGGGGTCAGGGTGTTGGGAACTTCGGGCCAAAACATTTCCGACGTGTTGAAATACATCCTTCCTAGCCACATGGACGAAAACACCGCTATCAATGCTATCGAAGCAAATATCAAATGGCAAAACATCGTTCCCACAGCACCCGACACATTGTACTGCTATCCCTACAACGACTACGATCCATTCTTGTTAGACGACGAGACCCCACATGCATATTTCGTGGGTAACCAGAGCAAGTATGCGGAAAAGATGTACACTTACAAGGTTAACGGTACGTACAAGCATGTCAAGTTGTTGAGTGTTCCTCGGTTCAGCCAAGCCGGACAGGTAGTAGTGTTGGATTTGGACACTTTTGAGTCGGAAGTAATTAGCATTGAGTTGTGAGTTCGACAGAAAACACAATACTGTTTTCAGAGGCTCCACAAGAACATTCCAAGCACGTTTCAAAGAAGTCCAAGCACGCTCCAAAGTCCAGGTCGAACTTACGAAGATCGACATAATTTATAGACCTCATTCAAAATCCTACAATAGCCATCTCAAAATGCTATTGAAGTACAACCTCCCAGGAAAATACTGCCAAGGTCCGTATTTATTCAAAAGACTGGCAAATAATATTCGCTAAGACATGCTGTTGCAAGACCGTATCATAGCTATATATCTCCAAAGAAGGTAATTGGCATGGTATTGTGGCCTAAAATAAAAAAGCTGGATTTAGTGCCTTAGAGGATATTTCCAGTCGAGCGAAAGGGCATTACTTTGTCTAGTCTTCATGGGGATTTTTCAATTGCACCCATTTATGAGCATGAAATTTTGTAGATACACCATCTCGGTTACAGGGAGCTCGGAGTTTAAATATGCTCCAAAGGCAAGTGTAAACGGAAAGAGTTACGGGGCGAGGAGATGTAGGGCACACGCAAATATACACGAGATTCAAATAATTAAGAGTAGACTGTTCACAATAGTACGGAAATGAGATTTCCTGAGAAGCGATAACACCGGAGTATTTTGGAGGACAAAGGAAGAAAATCTATGAGTTATGGACCGATAAGTCCACAGCCATTGAGCTAAGGCACGCATGAGTTGGGTCTGGAGGGGGAGCTAAGGATCGACTTGATACAAGTGTGAAATTTGCAAAGGCAAAAGGTAAAACGACGTGGTTACAGGAATGCAGAGAGCAGCCTGATGAGAGGAGAAAGAGAAGGAAACAGGAGAAGAAAAGGAGAAGGAAAAGGAGAAGGAAACAGGAGAACGAAAAGGAGAAGGATGGGGGAATAGAAGGGAGAGAAAGAAGAGAAGGAAGAAAGAAGGAGGGAGGTAGAATATTTAAGGTGGTAGAAACAGATAAGTAACGAGTTCAGAGAGAATGTACCAATTTAACAGAAAGAGAAAGAGTGAGACTATAGTGTGAAGAGTCGCCAGAGTAGTCTATTCTAAAATGAAGGCGGGAGGCAATAAATATGGAACTGTTAGGGAATTATTAGGGAAATAGGGCTTTTTGGAGAGAAAAATGGAGAGACACATAGAGAGACCAATAAAGAGACCAATAGAGAGATAGAAGCAGGGAGTGCAAAATAGAGAGATTCAATGGATCTAATAGGGAGAAAATTCTTACAGCGAAATTGCGAGACTTACTGGGCCTAAATGAACCAACACTCACCTGTAGAACAAGGAGGTCTAGCACCCGCAGACCCAATATCAATCACAGTATGGACGTAGCAGTCATCCACGCAGGGTCGTGGTGGCTGTCACCTGTTAGTCGCCTGCCTACCCTTCCCCTGGCATGCATCGCAGCCTATTTTCTCCACTGTTCCAGGGGAAACAACACAAACCAACATCACACGCCGTCGCACTAGAAACTCCACAAAGAAACGGAGGGCATTGTCGACCGTCGTGCTATAGGGGAGGTCAATGGAGCCATTGGGGGTCAATGGCCCGTAGACCCGCGCGGTGGAGTCTCGTGGATAGTGGTAGCGCAGTATTGTGGGTGGCCGTGGCCGCAGGAGGCCATGGCGGTGGAGGGTCCGTGGAACCAGATTGTGGGCCACGTTGCACCAAAAAGTCTGGGGCCGCCCCAGGCCGGGGAGGCAAGGCTCGAGACGGAGAAGGAGGAGCCGAGGACGAACGGAAGGGAGAGGAAATAGAAGAATGGGAAGTGATACAAGATACGGTAGTAGGGTGGTATGGCGGCGCCGTGGCAGTGGACCAGTGGCAGTGGACCCAATACGAAGAAATGCACCCTTGACCTAGCAGTATAGTTTAGTTTAGGTAGGAACAGCGGGACTACAGCGAATGGCGGTAGGGGCATTTCGCAGTGGTGGAAACTCAAATTCTCCCGGAGATCTTCGCCCACGAGAATCTGTAGCCACCGATCATGGCGACAGACCATAGGGGCCATGGCCAGGACCTTGTGCCACGAACATGGGCCATTGCCCATGCTACCAATGTGCTAGAACCTTCTGCCAGATTCTCTAGTTGCTCGTGATGGACTTAACGGCTCCGTTCTTGGTGTAGTGTGGTGGTGGTGGTGGCAGGCCTGGAATGTTTCGGAACGAAGCGTCCTGCGCCCAAGACCCGGGGCTGATCCCGAGACAGAAGAGGCAGAAAGACAGCAACAGCGCAGGCCGAGATTGGACACTTTAGAAGGCAATGGACGGCACTGGATGTCACTACACGTACTGGATGTCCTGGGGTGCACAGCATAGTTGCCCATGTCCCACCTGCCTTCACCATCGCTTCCGAACAGCTCTTCCCTTGTGTTCACCACATCCGTTCCAGGGCCTATGACGTCGCCCTGCAGTGCGCCCAGCACCGCCCTGCCACCAGCGCAGCCCCGCGGTTCCCGCCGCCAATGACCCTCCACCAATCCAGCAACCAGGGACCTGCTGGAGTTCCACGTCATCCACACCAGAGAGAGATAGAGACAGACACAGAGACAGAAACATAGAGGTTATCAGAGAGACGTGACCAATGCTACTTCTTAGCGTGGCTCCCTGTATTCTTGGCTGCCTGTATCCTTGGCTCCATGGCTCTAAGTACCTGTATCTACAGTATCAAGGCAATATGCCCTCATCCATTTAATGCTCCATCCATTTAATGCTCTCACCTAATCAATCTCTCCCCTAATCAATCTCTCACCTAATCAATCTCTCACCTAGTCTATGCTCTCACTAATTCCAACTACATACTACGCGTCCCTCGCTCCACGTCCCCCCTCGCTCCATGTCCCCCCTCGCTCCATTCCCCCTCTCTATTCCCCATTCTCTCTCTGTATCTCTCTGTATCTCTCGCTATGCCCCCTCCTCTCTCCCTACTCCCGCCCCTGCCCCTCTATTTCTCCCCATTTCTCGCTATTTCTCCCTCCCTGGACGCCCTCGCTTTCGCCCGCACCCCACCTGCACACTGCCCTCCACACCCCCACCCATGACTATTAATAGGTCGTTCTTGGCCAACTTTTAGCAAGCCTCTCCTCCGTTCCTGGGCCTGTTTTACTGACTTTTTGCATATCCCTTTTTTCCATCCATCCCGTGTATGGTGCCCTCCCTTTGCATTGGCGGCCACTATCCTTACCCTGCGTGTTCCAGTCTCTGATTGGCAGTTCCCGGCCTCCGCCCTGTCCCTTCCCTCGTCCATTGACCCCACTGCTTCCCGCTTGCCACCCGCCCCTTCGCATTCTTGGGTGAGTTTGGTGCCTGCCCATTTGGCCCTGTTAGACGCCCCCCAGTGAGTGTCCCTCCTGTCACGCTTCCCTGCAATTGCCTTGCCATCAGTCGCCCCCGACTACTCCTGACTGCTCCTGACAGTCCTCGCCCCACCGACTGACTCAGACCCGCCTCCCGACACCTCCCTCGTCGTCGTTGTCCCTTCCGCCCCGCCGTCGTCGCTCCCCTACTCCCGCCCGTCCGCCGCCATGTCCGACGACCCTTCCGCCGGCGCCTCCGCCAAAAAACCCAAAAACTTGCACATTGCCCACCGCCGCTCGCCCTCCGAGTTGACCACGCTCATGGTCGAACAGTACAACCTCCAGCGCCAGTTGGAGGAGGTCCAGGCCCAGCAGAAACAGATCTTGCACCAGCAGCAGATGGCCGCCCAGCAACAGCTGCAGCACCAGCAACTGCGCCAGTACACCTACCCGCCACAGCCAATGGCCCCCATGGTCCCCGAGTTGAACGCCCCCGGCCCCTACCGCTCCCACTCCCGCTCCAACTCGTCCACCGGGCCCTCGGGCGCTGCTCCCGGTGCCGCCGGTGCCACTGGCCACCGCAGAACCGGCTCCGCCAGCGGCATGGGCCACAGCCGCCGCCACTCCTTGGGCTTGAACGAGGCCATCAAGGCTGCCGCCAACCAGCGCCAGACCAACCGCTCCTCGTTCAGCCCCTCGACCCCCACCAACCCCGGTGAAAATGACAGCATCGGCTCGTTCAAGTTCCCCCCCTCCGACTCGCCGGAGGGCCCCGACTCGTCCGACGCCCTCACGCCCCCATCCTCCCACACTCGCTCCAAGTCCGCCGCCTCCCAGGGCCAGCAATCGTTCAAGTTCCCACCCCTGGGCCCTCAGGCTGGCGCCCCATCCTCCGACAGCTTGTTGCCCCCCACGCCCAACTTCTCCATCACTGCTAGCCCCGATAGAAGCCACCAGAGGCGCTCTTCTTCCCATTATAGAACCAACTCCAGAAATTTTGACTCCAATGGCGCCAACATCAACTCCAATTGGAGGGCCCAGCAAGGTAACGGCAACTCCTCGCACCAGAGACAGGCTTCATCCTTGGAGCCCCCTCTGTCCGCCTTTACCCCAGGCCACCGCCAGCGCAACTCGTCTTACGGCGGCGGCTCCGTGTCGTCGTTGTCCCACTTCATCCCTAACAACGCACCCGGCGGCGGCAACCAGAACAATAGCAACGGCCGCAAGTCGCTCTTTGCGCCCTACTTGCCCCAGTCCTCCTTGCCCGATCTCATCAACGAGGGCCGCTTGGTCACTGGTACCTTGAGAGTCAACAAGAAGAACAGATCCGACGCCTACGTGTCCACTGACGGTTTGTTGGACGCTGACATCTTCATCTGTGGATCCAAGGACCGTAACCGTGCCTTGGAAGGCGACTTGGTAGCCGTCGAGTTGTTGGTTGTTGATGAAGTTTGGGAGTCCAAGAAAGAGAAAGAAGAGAAGAAGAGAAGAAAGGACAACACCTTGAACTCCAAGTCTCCAAACACTTCGGTACTCAATGACGATATCCACAACGACGCTACTTCTGCTCCAACCACCGACAACTTGAACGTTCCTTCCAACGATGACAACCAAGATGGGGATTCCAGCTCAGGCTTGGGTAGAAGAGGTTCATTGAAGCAGAGACCAACCATGAAGAAGAACGATGATGTCGAAGTCGAAGGTCAATCCTTGTTGTTGGTTGAAGAAGAAGAAATCAATGACGACGTTAAGCCCTTGTATGCGGGCCATGTTGTTGCTGTTGTCGACCGTATTCCTGGACAGTTGTTTGCCGGTACCTTGGGCTTGTTGAGACCCGCGCAGGCTGCTCAAGCGGCTAAGGACAAGAAGAGTGGAAAGGAATCTTCGGTTCAAACTCCCAAGGCTCCTAAGATTGTCTGGTTCAAACCAACAGATAAGAAGGTTCCTTTGATCGCGATTCCAACCGACCAAGCCCCTAAGGATTTCGTTGAAAACCACGAGAGATACGCCGACCAATTATTCGTTGCCTCCATCAAGAGATGGCCAATCACTTCTTTGCATCCATTCGGTACTTTGATCAGTAACTTGGGCAGAATTGAAGACCCAGGAACTGAGATTGATTCGATTTTGAGAGATAACAACTTTTTGTGTGATGAGTACGCCGAAGATGATGCGAATATCGGCGGTTTCTACGATTTGCCATCGATTGACTCGGAATTGAACAATGTCGAAAGGGTCGAATACCTCAATGATTACATAATTGCTTTCACTCAAACAAACCAGTTTGTTGATCATGCCTTACACGTCAAGAGATTGTCGAACACTAAAATTGAGTTGGGTTTCCACACCCCTGATATTTCTTACTTTATTCTGTCTGGCTCGACTTTGGACAGAAAAGCAAAGAAGAGATTCACCTCAGTATTCTTGCCACAAAAGGTCACTCATTTGTACCCTAAACAGGTCAGTGACGCTATTTCTTTCAAGGAAGGTGCAAAGAATTTGGCATTATCGGTTGTTTTTGAAATCGATACTACGAATTTTGAAGTTGAAGACTTGTACATTCATGAGTCTATTATTGTTCCTAAGCAATTGGTCAACTACGATTCTTTCGATGCTGTTTTAGAAGGAAACCAAATTGACAGTATCTCTTCTGCTACATCTGATTATCTCAAGACATTCAGCTTAATTGCCAAGGAGTTCCGCCGTCAACGTTTGGACAACCGCGAACTTAGTATCAAACCAAACTTGACTTTGTTGGACCAACTTGATGACGAAAAAGTCAGATTGAATTTGAATGTTTTCAAGGACAGTTTGGCCTTCGATGTGATTAATGAGATTTCTCACAAGGTGAACAATGCTATTGCTGCTAAAGTTCATGCTGGATTGGGCGATCAAGCTTTCTTGCGTCGTCACCCTATTCCTACTTTGCAAAAGATGGAAACCTTTGTAAGAAAGGCCACCAACTTGGGATTCAAAATCGATACAACCAACTCATCTACTTTGCAAAATTCGATTTTGAAAATTGAAGATCCTGTGAAGAGGCAAAGCATTGAAACATTGCTCTTCAAGTGCATGTCTAGGGGTAAATACTATGTTGCAGGCAAGCAGGACCCAGACAGTTATGGCCACTACTATTTCAATATGCCATTGTACACTCATTTCACAGCACCATTGAGAAGATACTCAGATCTTCTCGTGCACAGACAATTGAAGATTGTGTTGAACAAGCTCCAAGAGGAAAAGGATGTTGACTCGTTGAAGGCTATCGCTGATTACTGTAATTTCAAGAAAGACTGTGCAGCCAATGCCCAAGAACAAGCAATTCATTTGTTGTTATCTCAAACCATTAATGAAATGAGTGAAAATGCTGGCCAATTGTTAGTCATGGGAACTGTGGTTCAAGTTTACGAATCCTCGTTCGATGTTTTCATTCCCGAATTTGGTGTTGAGAAGAGAGTTCACGGTGACCAGCTTCCATTGGTTAAGGCGGAATTTGACAAGAGTGAACGTATTTTGGAGTTGTTCTGGGAGAAGGGAGTGGATGCTGCCACATACATTCCACCAGATGAAAAGTCCTCATTGTCTTACAGAACTTCAATCAAAAACAAGCACAGAGCTTCAGCATTGCAAGCAGCCAAGATGCAAAACAAGACGATTTTGGAGAGCGATAATGTCACTACTGACTCTATTGTTGAAAAGTTGGCCAAACTTAACTTGGAGCCTCCTAAGATCAGTGTTCCTTCATTAAAGGATGCCAACGAAGTCAATTCTGATGCAAAGGAATCGACCAGATCGATGCCTTCGTCACCAACGCAAGGAAGCTTCCCCAAGAGTGTCAGAACCAACTCGTCGTCTGTGATCGAAAATGACGGACTGGTTGATGCTGTGGGTAGCTTGACTCCATATTTCCAGAACCTCATTACTCGTGTGGAAGGCGATTCTTGCGTGCAAGTCATCAAGGAATTGCACCTGGTGCCAGTTCTCATTCGAGCCGAGATTGGCATGGCGCTTCCATGTTTGACTGTGCGGATCTTGAACCCATTTGCTGACGACCAATAGCAAGGGGATTAAGCCTGGAAGTTGTTTCCACGATTTACGAGTACTAGCGAATAATACATAATATATAATATAGTTGTTCTTACATGGTGTAGTGTGAAAAATAAGAGAATATACAATCAAGAGAAGAGTCATAAAACAGTACAGAAAATTCAAAGAATCCACAACAATATTCGGGTGTTCCAATAATTTCCCCAATATCAGTCTAAAATGATTCACGACTACTCAAAGGAGTAAGTATTTTATTTAAATTCAACGCAACGTTCATTATAGAAAATACGAGATATTCAAGTAGCAATTCTAATGAACTAAATCATCGGGCCAAACTAATTTTGCAAGAAGTCAGATAATGCTCTAAATTCGAAATGACTCAAATCCCCACAAAAATTAGCCGTCAGACATTAAATACGATAAACTGCCAAAAGACAAGTAATAATTCCAGAACAACGAAGGTTAGTACCATCTTATAACGGCCAGCCTCGTTACAAAATACCCGAATTACGGGCATTCATACCCTCAAGTTACATTACAATAATTCATAAATCTACATGGATCAACATCTATACTACAAAAACATGAAAATTAAATTAACCACCGTAAGCAGTCTTTAAATACCCCAATTTGTACAAGTGCAAAATCTCTTTATCTTTCAAAATCTACCCTAGTTTTCAAAATTTCCATTTCTTCAACTGCCTCCATTTTTTCCATACTTCAACTCTCTGACTCTTTCCGTCTTCGTCTTTATCACCCAACATCTTTGACTCGGTGATACAACTTCACGTGTTCGCACTTTAAATATCAAGTGAAAAATTACTACCGATAACTATCTCCATTCTCCATGGTTGACGGAAAGCGCCCCAGCAGCTCCGAAAACGACACTACTGCCGAGGCCAACGGCCCCAACGGCTCCGTGCCTCCAGTTCCCGTTGTTCCTCTCAAAAAATTGAAGTTCGACGGACCCTCCAGCTTTCTTTCTGAGAACACACCGCTTCTGACCCGGGTTGCGTCTCCTTTCACATTGAACCCCCCCATAGACAGCGATGGATTGTCGTGGCCTTCCAACGGTGCCAGAGCCCGTCTCGAGCAGACCCCAGAAGAAGCCAAGGCCCGCGAGCAGCGTATCGCTGCTGCCGTGCTGACGATCTTGAACGAATTGGGTGAAGATACCGAAAGAGAAGGATTGCTCGAAACACCAGAAAGATACGCCCGTGCCATGCTCTACTTCACCAAGGGCTACGAAGACAACATCCGGGATGTGATAAAACGGGCCGTCTTCGAGGAAGATCACGACGAGATGGTGATAGTCAGAGACATCGAGATCTACTCGCTCTGTGAGCACCACTTGGTGCCGTTCTTCGGCAAGGCCCACATCGCTTACATCCCCAACAAGAAGGTGTTGGGTCTCAGCAAGCTCGCCAGATTGGCGGAAATGTACTCCCGTCGGTTCCAGGTCCAGGAGCGTCTCACCAAGCAGATCGCCATGGCTCTCAGTGAGATCTTACGGCCTCGAGGCGTGGCCGTGGTCATCGAGGCTACTCACATGTGTATGGTTAGCAGAGGTGTCCAGAAAACGGGCTCCTCCACTACCACCAGCTGTATGTTGGGTTGTTTCCGCAGCCAGCAGAAGACCCGGGAGGAGTTTTTGACATTATTAGGCAGGAAATGAACTAGAGTATGAAAGCCTAGATTATGGAGTGGTATGGGCATTAATCGAGATAGACATTAATTATGAAGGGCTTTGCATGGTGTGGAATCAGGATTGAATTGTTCAGGTATACTGACATCTGAAATTTTACTGAAGGACGTTAAATCTAGAAGTTTAAATTCAGAAATCTATGAAAATCGTTCATTTTGGACGATAGTATTTACAATTGTTAGTTGAGGGAGCTTTGTCCAATTTCCTGTTAATTTGGTTCCAATTTCACTTTTATCATTGCCTTCTTTTGACCTTGTCCTGTTCCTTTTCATTGTTCCTTGTTCTTTGGGTTTTCTGCCGGCTCGAGCCCACGGAATTGTCATGTAAATAGGAACTCTAGAAGCTAGAGCCGATGCTCTGCACGAACTTCAACCGTTCGTTAGCATTTTTTATGAAGTTATGATATTCAACATATAGTCTTTTGAACCGTAGTATATACAAGTAGAGAAAGTATGGACATTACTTGGTCATGATCTTAATAATTATATGATGATAATTATTTGGAGGAAGTTCGATTCTCGTGAATTCCAAGGCACGAGGAATAGTTGAATCATTTAACTAACCTTGTAGTTGTCAGCTCTATCATGCTTTGAGTCGAGTGTGACTTTAACAATCCCCTGTTTAATTCACTATTTGAGAAGTCTTGTCTAGTGCACCGTCTCATTTCTTAGTTGACATTATTCAACCAATATCTTTGAATCATCTATTGCTTTCCTGCTTTCCTTAATCGACTGTTTCAAGAACATTTTTGGATACTCTCAACACGTCCTCATCGTCTCCATATTGCCCAACGATTTGCACTGCACTGTTGGTCAAAGGAATAGATATAGCTGGAAGACCTGCCAAAGATGCTGATACGGTCATCAAATCGTTGACATATGAACTGAGAAAGTTATCCTTAGTCTGTTTCTCGTACTCTTCAATTTTGGGAGGTGGTCCGAAAGCAGTTGGAGAAATAAGAAAATCACACTTGTCGTCCAGAATCTGTTTCGAGTCTGAAAAGAGAACTGAGGGCAAGTTGAAGATATCGTTCATTCCATGGACCAACGATTCCCGTAACTTGGTGGCTTGAAGGTAGTGATCTCCCGAGTTCGAAGACAAGGTATAGTTACCCAACAATATTCTACGCTGAACTTCAGGGCCAAATGCTTGTGCCCTGTTGTTTGTGATAAGCTCAGATGCTGGACCTGTTTTGTTAGAAGAGTATCCATATCGTATACCGTCGTATCTTGAAAGATTAGACGCTGCCTCTGCAGTTGCCAACGTGTAGTATGTCAGTAACAGCTGCTTGATGCTTGGAATTGACACCTTGCGAATTCTATGTCCGTTTTCATGTAATTTGAGCAATAATTTAGTCCACTGCTCAATTACTTCGGACGATAAGTCTTCCACTATCAACTCCTCAGGAATACCAAAGGTATAGTTAGACTTGTTTCCCCTAGCGACAATCTTGTTTCTAATGTTATCTTCAAGCGAAGTAGGGTCCTTAGCATCGTGCTTATCCAATACTTTGTAAACTTTCTCTATAGTTTCGACGTCGTTGGCCAAAATACCAACTGTATCGAGAGTTTGGGCATACGGAACAACGCCCCACCTAGAAATCCGTCCATACGAAGGCTTGAAGCCGAAAACACCACAATAACTTGCGGGGAGTCTAACTGAACCACCGGTGTCTGTTCCCAAGCTAAATGTGGCCAATTTTGCTGCCACTGCAGCTGCTGAACCTCCAGAGGATCCTCCTGCTATGTGGCTTTCCTCATATTTAGGATTGATTGTGGCTCCAAAGTGGCTGTTGGTGGTGGAAGAGCCCATTCCGAACTCATCTAGGTTGGCTTTGGCGGTCAATTGCAGACCTGCCTGTTCTAGAAGCGTGATGACTGTAGCATTAAAGGGACTGGTGTATGTCTCGAGCATCAAGGAAGATGAGGTAGTAGGCTCTTGCAAAGTAGCGATGTTGTCTTTGGCTATGAATCTGGTCCCTTTCAAGGTACTGGAATTGGATTTTGGATGATCAAGGGTTGAAGGATTGGAATGTTGTTCATTTGACTGATTTGTGTTAAAAAGGTTTGGTCTTTCGGAGACTAACGAGTTCCAGGCATCAGACGTTACAGAACGCTTCTGTATTAATACTTGAAGTCCATTTTGTCTAATGTAGGCCTTGGACGAGGCCCTAAATGATTGTATTCTTCGCATGGAGTTGGTCTTAACTCTCGTTATATATTTTTCAGATCAGAAATATATGCGACCAAATATATGATAATGAATAAAGACGAAGAAGCACAGTGGTGAAAAGTAATGGAAAAATGGAATGGAGTGGATTCTGGAAGTCAGAAAAGGAATAGGGTTAGAGCAGGTGTAAGCAAAGAGCTCTTTGTGGTTAAAACCTACGGACCATCACCAATTGTTATTCACCAACATGAGGGAGGTGAAATAATTCTCTATTTTTCATATATAGTGATCGATGATATGAATAGGTCTAAAATTTGGATATTTGTCAGGCTAGCTGATGATCCAATCCATGACTTTAATTATTGTGCTAATTTGTAGCCAAAGTAGGAATTTCTTAGGTATATATGTAGTTCTCTAAATTCAAGCAAGAATGAAAGCATAAAAGCTATGTAATTTGAGTATATATTTTCGGTGAAATATCACCAATTCTGACTATATACTTCTGTAGTCTTTGTCATTGTTGTGTCCTGTGCTACAACTTCAACGGTTACTTTAATTAGGGCTCAATTAATTCAGCAGTTCATACTGTCCTCCATCTAGGGCTATCTCCTTTCTCCATCTTCACCTCCAGTCTTCTCTCTTCTCCAGCAGATTCGGTAATTAAACTAGCCCAGCTCTGAGGATAGACATAAATTTCTAGATAAAAATGTAGCCCTAAAACTAAAATCTACCCAAGACTCAAACTACATGCTCCTTGTCCCAAGAGCTTCTCATATAGCCTGTATTTCCTTATTCTTGATTCTTTCCTTTAGCTCCACACCTGTCTAGCTCTTTTGGGTGCAAAAGCTCACGTGGGTGATGCCACACCATATGTCAATACTCCAGAACAACGGCACCAATGGCCATGATTATGGCAATTTGACTAAAGAAACACATTAAAGCAGCCCCAATATCCATATTGAACTATTTAAACCAACATTTACTCTTCCATTCACTCCGTTAATGCATCCTCCATTTCTTCACCCAGTGCCCTACTTCGCACTGTGACTCAGTGCCATCTTTTTTTCATCTTCTTTCTAAAAGAACCAACATGTCTACCTTGCAAATCTTTGGCTCCAAGGGCTCCAGCCCTTTGGATTTGTCCATCAACTTGAAGTTGTCCATTGCAGCTGCGTTATTCTCCAAGATCCCGCTCGAAGTCAACCCAGACGAGTCTCTCAGCTTGAAAGACAAGAAGTCTGACTTTGAGCTCGTGGAGCCCAATGCCATCGTCAAATACTTGGCCAACGACTTTGCTTCGTCTGAAGCTGTGTCCGCCGAGGAGTCGACCTTGTACAAGGCTGTCAAGAGCAATTCTGAAGCCGATATCATTGAAATTGCTGGAAATATCGTGGCCAAGGCCAACTTCGATGTCTCCAAGCCATCGGTAGCCCAGATTGTGGTTTTCGCCTCTGTTTACTATGCTTTGTCGAAGAAATCGGGTGATTCTGCCTTGTACTCGTGGTTCCAAGCCTTCTCCCAGATTCCTGCCGTTGCTGCTGCCACCAAGCATGCCTTGTCACTCACCACTGTCCAGAGACAAATGCCCGCCAAAACCGGCGACAGCAAAGTCAAGAGCGGCTTCTCCGTGAAGTCCCAGGATGCCAGCATCTTGCCCAAGAAGAACGAAAGAAACATCTTGATCACCTCGGCCTTGCCTTACGTCAACAACGTGCCTCACTTGGGAAACATCATCGGTTCGGTCTTGTCCGCCGATATCTACTCCAGATACGTCAAGAACAGAAACTACAATGCCATCTACATCTGTGGTACTGATGAGTATGGTACTGCCACCGAAACAAAGGCACTTGAGGAAAAGGTGTCTCCTAAGCAATTGTGTGACAAATACTACAAGCTCCACAAGGAGGTCTACGACTGGTTTGGTATTGGCTTCGACTACTTTGGCAGAACCACCACCCCATTGCAAACTGAAATTGCTCAAGACATCTTTACCAAGCTCTATGACAACGGTTACTTGGAAGAAAAGACTGTCAAGCAATTGTACTGTGCCACCCACAAGTCGTTCTTGGCTGACCGTTTCGTGGAAGGTGAGTGTCCTAAGTGTCACTACGACGATGCCAGAGGTGATCAGTGCGACAAGTGTGGCGGTTTGTTAGACCCATTGGACTTGATCAACCCTCGTTGTAAGCTTGACCAGGCCTCGCCAGAAGTGAGAGAATCCACCCACATGTACCTCAAGTTGGAGGACTTAGAGGGAGAATTGAAGGAGTGGTTCGAAGAGTCTTCGGCCAAGGGAAAGTGGTCCAAGAACGCCAAGACCATCACCAACTCCTGGTTGAAGCAAGGCTTGGAGCCCAGATGTATTACCAGAGATTTGATCTGGGGTACTCCTGTGCCATTGAAGGGTTACGAGAACAAGGTGTTGTACGTGTGGTTTGATGCTCCTATTGGATACGTCTCAATCACCGCCAACTACTTCAAGGCAGCTCGTGAAGCCGGATCCAAGGTCGCTGTTGATGAGGACTGGATCAAGTGGTGGAAGAACCCAGAAAACGTGGACTTGTACCAGTTCATGGGTAAGGATAACGTTCCCTTCCACTCGGTGGTGTTCCCATCTTCTCAAATCGGTACCAGAGACACCTGGACCAAGTTGCACCACTTGAGTACTACCGAGTACTTGCAGTACGAAGGTGGAAAATTCTCCAAGTCTAGAGGTGTTGGTGTTTTCGGAAACAACGCCAAGGAGACTGGTGTGTCTCCTTCAGTGTGGAGATACTACTTGTCTTCTATCCGTCCAGAGGCCTCCGACTCCCAATTCTCCTGGGACGAGTTTGTGGCCAAGAACAACTCGGAATTGTTGGCCAACTTGGGTAACTTCGTCAACAGATTGGTCAAGTTCACCATTGCCAAGTACAACGGAGTCATTCCACAGTATGACCCAGCCCATATCCCCAACTACGCCCAATTTGAGACTGATGTCAACGCCTTGTTGAAGTCCTACATCGACACCATGGAGGCCGTCAACTTGAGAAAGGGTTTGGAAATCGCCATGGCCGTCAGTGCCCGTGGTAACCAGTTCTTGCAAGACAACAAGTTGGACAACAGCTTGTTCGCCAACACTCCTGAGAAATCCGATGCCGTGGTCGGTGTTGGTTTGAACTTGATCTACTTGGTCAGTGCATTGATTTCCCCATACATGCCAGAAACCAGACAGCAAATTTCGGAGATCTTGCAAGCTCCAAACTTGTCCATTACTGACAAGTTTGAGTTGGTTTTGGAGGGAGGTCACAATATCGGCCAAGCCCAATACTTGTTCCAGAGAATTGACGAGAAGAAGATCGACGAATGGAGAAAGTTGTACGGAGGACAAGCTAAATAGGTTACTTGTATAAAGGTGTTAGGAGTAAGAGACTTTAAAGAAAATGTAGAAGGAGTGGATGCTTATGGGCAGACCGTAAAAAGGCACGCTGGGTTCGATATTAATAGGAAGACTACAAAGGACACTTGGGCGGATAATTATAGAAAGAAGCGTTCTACTTTGTGAGCGAAGCTTAGATTTAAGGAATTGGGCTTAGTATCTATGTTAGTGGACTCTATATCTATAAAGTGGACTATAAAGGATATATTCCTGAACCACGCATCCTTAAATTGAAACCGTCTGGAAGCAATAAAATATTTAGAAGAGGCACAATAGCATATCAATAAGTTATGAGCTGCAGAAAGCCTGTTGAGAATCAGAGGTCTTAACGGAATTGACGAATTGAGAAGGCGGACGAACGATGAAAGCCTTGGAGTAGACCAAAGATATTATGGGATACCTAGTAATATTTTTATTTAAATATGAACAATTTAGCAAAGAATCGTTATTCATTGATTAGAGAGAAGCATCAATACCGTTTGGTATACTCGGCTTGCCAAGCCACAATCAACCCGCGTTGTATTGTCAGATATTATTGGGTATTATGTGTAGTTAAACATTGTGCATGATGAATAGTAGGGTGTGGAAAATAGGCTGGACTGCTCTAAAATATTGGCATGCCAGAACGCCAAATAATTGGACTACGATCGATTGTTTGATTTCAGATTTAAGCTTGCACAATCTACATTCTGGAGAATACATTGAGCGTTCTGCAAAACATAGCTCAATAGTGACAATAACGGTATTTTGGCGAGAAACAAACCACGGCAAAAAATCGAAAGCCTCAAACCGGGGTACGTTAATGAGCCCCAAAACCAGCACATGTAACCAGTGCCGTAAGGGAGTTGAAACCACGGGATTCCATGCTCGAGAATGTTTCAAGAGTGCTAGAAAATACAATGTCCAGAACTTCCACGGCACTGATTTAGTTAGGCAATTCGTGGTCCATTACAAGATGTGCCCAAGATATGCCATTGACATTAGCTCTTAACAAGGCAGATTTTCTGGGGAAATTTGTTAGATTTCTTCACAAGCAAAGTAGAAATGACGGGCTAGAGTGAGTCAATGCGCTCCTACCGATATGATACGTGGGGCTGATTGTGATACATGCACCACCGGCTATACTGGCAAAATATTCACGTAGGTACTGGTTGTACGGTGGTGGTAACTTCGAGGCACATTGAAATTATCTGGCTCTTGCTTCATGGAACATGTGCAACTACAAAATAGGCAGAAAATACAGGCCAACAAACGGTAAAATAAATCCCCGGGGTTTTCAGTGGGGCATTTTTGCCGAGCAGAAGAGAAAAGACTGTTTTTGATGGGTTTGCCGAAATAATACCTGTGTGACAATCAGTTCAGAACAATTCAGTCATGTGGAAATTTTCCATTGCCGGAAAGGTAAGAGAAAGGTATTTAGCAGGAGCGAGACGGTATTAGTTGGGAACACGCTACATTGTGCTGGAGAATAGAGCTGTAGCTGGGATAACAGGAGGGCGTTGGCCCGTCAACTGAAAGATCAAGGGAAGTACCTTCCAAATTATATGGTTTTAATAGAGGTGCAGTAGGGAACTGTGAATTACCCTTGACAAACGCATGCAGGGATCAGCCATCTCTGAATTATAACAGTAGCATATATACAGTTGTAGACGTATGGACGCTAGAAACAGATGGGAAAGACCGTATATGGTGAACCTCAAATGCCAGATGATCCCTCTTCCTGGAAAATTGGCCTGGATTTAATATCTAACTGGGTTTGGTTTGTAAAATTCCAAAACATGTGCTAAAGACCCAAGTACTACAAAGTATGTGGTATAAAATCTGAGCTCTTGTTAAGGCAGTCCACGTGTGTAGAGCTCACAGTACAATAACGGCTGTGCAAGCTCTTGGTTTATGATTCTTTCATTTCTCGTTTCTCTCTTCACTTATGAAATTTCACATCTCCTTCGCCCTCACTGAACCATATTCTCACCATATTCTCACCATATTCTCGCCATCGAAGTCAAAAGCAGTATCTCTATCATTTACCGTCTCCCTATCCTTACCTATACGTACTCTACACCCTGTATTTTCCATACTTCTACGTAGCCCTTTCTCTCTTTATTCGCCATCCCCGATAGCCCCATGGTTGTGAATCGCCCCATTTGTTACCCCGGACTTTCTCCACAAATCACCTCCAAGCCACTATGTCAGGTGTTTTTATTTGCCTCCATCAACAAAAACCACCTTCTCCTTACTTCATTGTAACTATCCAACGTGATTAATCATCATACATGTCTGTCTACTCCAATCCGGCAACCTTGGGCCTTCTAATGGGCCTCGTGGCTCCTCCTTTGGTCACCAAATACCTTCTCGTTCCTCTATATGTGCAGTCGAGATATGATGAGGTGGACCAATTGAGACACAACATCAACTATTTGGGCTGGCACGTCAAGCTCTTGGAAGAAGCTCGTGGAATGGCTTCGGCTGACATCTTGCAGCCTATCCAGCGCTTTCACGAGACGTTTGGGCTTACAGAAAGGACATAGGCCATATATTTGAATAAACGGAAATGCTAAGGTCGTAGAGTCGTGAATGCTAGAAACGTAACTAAAGGGTCGAAATTGTCGTCGAATAGGATCATGAAACGCCATTTACGGGATTTAAAGCGGAGTGCTAGTCTGGGAAAGAGGTTCTGGAGAATTTGGGGTTCAGGTGAATGGTGAGAGAACAAGGGATTCGGGGTATTTGAGGCATATTCTGGGAATCGAAGGGATTCAATGGATTCCAATGATTCAATGAATGCGATTCCGGAGATCAAGGGATTAATTTATGCAGATTTCCAGAGATTCTTGGGACTTCTGGATACTTTCCAAGGTAATCTAGCCTGGAATACCTATGGATACTGTTTGATTTATAGGGAACTGCTGCTTCAACTTGAATCCACAAAATTAAGCACTTTTTCCAAACTGGACTTGATTATTTTGATTCAGAAGATTATCTTCCCCACATCTCTTTTTATTCATCTTCAACTTCGTCTTCTTCTTCAAAACTGTCATACTCACCCAAGTCCTCTTGGGCAATTTCCTCGACATCTTTCTCGGAAATCTTGAGATTGGAACTTTCCCAATTACTTAATTCATGTGTATCGGCCAAGTCTCCTCCAGTCAAAACCCTGATTAAATTGACCTTAAAGTCTGTAGATTGCTTGTCGAAATCAATCTTATCTCTCTTGAACTCGGGAATGTCTTTGGTGTGTCCAACACTTTGACCAACACTTACGAGTGTTTCTACAGAAGTCAAAGAATTGTTCACCAAATCAGAATCAAATTGAAAATTCTTGCCTTCGACCAAAACAATAATCGTGGATCCTCCGAACTTGAAATACCCAATCTCCTCTCCCTTTTTAACCACATCATTCTGGTCCTTGGTCAATACGATGGAGCCTACCATCATGGCTCCCACGGGTATCACGATCACGGTTCCAAACACCTTGGTCTCAATAGGAATAATGGCTCTAACATTTTCGCCAAAGACATCGAGTTCTGATCTAATAGCCATTGGGTTCACTGTGTAATATTCACCGTCAATGTACTTGATTTGTCCAATCTTTCCTTCAACGGGTGAATGGAACCTGTGATAATCTTGTGGAGCAAGTCTGAAAATTGCTAATGCACAGAGGCTTGGTTTGAATAAATCAGTAGATTCCAATTTATTGAAATTACCATTGAATAATTTTGCAATCGTAAAGTTTTTACCTTTAATCCAAAACTCCGTGGCTTGATCCACGTTACTAAATGCAACACATCGGGAATCGGCAGGAGAAGTCATGATTTTCTCGTAGTGAGCTTTATCACCCTCGAGTGGTCTCATTCCAGGTTTCAATCTTCTATAGAAGAAATCATTGAAAGTCTTGTACTTGGAAATATCTTCTTCCAAACACTCGGATAGATCAAGCTTATGGAACTTGACGAAAGACTCAATATCATTCTTCAGTGATGGGTTATCAAATTTAATACCTTGTTTTATGCTCATTTTCTTCAAGATTATCCTTATTCTTCTAGACTTGGCTTTGTCTAATCCATTATAGAGCAAACGAATACCTAATCTGATATAAATTCCCATCTTTTCCTCCATAATAATACCAGTCCTTCTATCCTGAACTAAGATATTTGCAGAATTGCTGCCAAGTTTGTAAGTACCATAAGTTAGCTTAATCAAGAATTTACTGATCCATTTTTTTGTTGCAATTTGTGGAGTAACGTATGACGAAACCAATAACTTATTGACAATACTCCAGTCCTTCGAGGCGCATATTGCAAAGTGAGTAACAATATCAAGATCCTGCTTTTTGGAGAACCTCTTTTGCATACATATGGGACATTTTTCGATTTCAAAAAGTCTCTTATTATTTGGATCCAGTGAAGTCTCTTGAGCAATGTGTTCTTCTAATGAATTGATAATTTGGTCGTGACTCAATAAATCACCTCCCCAGGCTGACTTTTGGTAATTATTGTAGAACGAGGTGACCAAGTCATCACTGTTGGTTCCTCCCAAAGTATCCAAAAATGATACCAATTCGAAGTAATCGTAAGATTCAGAATTATTGAGGTTAAACTGCTCCAATAAACGCCTCCAAAACTGTCTCCTCAACTCCTCGTATGTTTCATAGCGCACTCTTACCTTTAACTGGGGGCGATAATTCTCTTTAAGCTTTGTATTTTCAAGGTTAAGTGCCAAGTTCATAGTCTTGAACTTAGACGTATCGGCATATTCGTAGGTAATCTGTTTACGTTTGGAGAATTTCTTTTTCCTGACTGACTGGATAAGATTGTTTTCTTCTAAGATTTGAATACTGGAATGCTGTGAGTCACTTGCAGCACCTTGGAGATTCGAAGTTGATAAGGAAGTCTTCAATTTTGAAGGGGATACTGGAACTGCGATTTTAATGCCCGGGCCTGTTCCATTCAACTTATTTTCCTTGACTTCGGCAGATGCATCTTGTCCAGATTCCAAATCTGTGTCATTGCCGAGGGACATATACGAAGGCAGTTGATTCTTATTGAAGTCGGCCATTTCGAGAAATTCTCGTATTGGGAGGCACACATCAGCAACCTTGTCGTGAAATGAAAACTGTTCCTTGTCCAAAACGGTGAACTGAATGTTGAAGTTGCGCTCATGGGACAATATTTCAAACGCTAATCTTTCATTGAAAATAGGGTTGAGGTTATGACGTTTCCAGCTTGTTCTGAAGGTTTTCTTTCCAAAGGTGACCACCACAAAAGGATCCATGTCAAAGGAGGTTCTGGTGAGATTTTTGATGGGAGGCAAGTCGGAACAGGAGATTATCTCGATGAAGAGAACGCCCAAGACGCTTCTATTGCGCAATTCAAAGTTTTCCGACACTTTTTTGGAAAATTTCTTAAGCAACCGATGTTTCTTCTTGATTCTGGGCCTGCAGGGGTCGTTAGAATCGGTCATTCCGTCAGAAGACAACATTGAAGCATCCGAGATAGAGCTTGCGTCGGCTGCATCAAGAGTCACACCAAGCCACTTATTCTCGAGAGCAGCTTTGGGGTCTCGTCTTGCTGGTTCTTCAGTCCACTTTGTACTGGAGGAACTCACCATGGACTCGATGTCTGAAACATCCATTATTGCCGGTACTTCGTTGGAATCAGAATAAAAGCCTTGGTCGTCTGGCTTAGTCCCTGGTCCCACCGAAGAGTAAATGCTAGATGCCAACCACTTGTCGAACATAGTTTTCTTGAGGTCTTCCTGAGCATCGATGGAACGTGCCGACGTTTTCTGAGCAATTTCAAGGCCATCGAGGTTGATTTCTACCGATTTGGGTTCAGAATTGTGAGAAGATTCACTGGAGCCGACAACATCGGAGCTGGTCTCGGTTCCCAGGGCCAATTCTGCCCCCGTAGCCGCTCTCGAAGGCGGAACTACCAAAATGCTTGGAAGTTCTGTCGGAGTACCACTTTCTCTTTCTCTGGAGCTGGAGTCCTTGGATTTGCGCCATTTCTTGGCCTGTTTCACCAGAAGCTCGAACGAGACAAGCACAGATCCCGTCACGAAGCTCTGGTACTGCTTGCTGGAGTAGAGCTTGTGCCACTTCAAATCGGTGGTACTGGAAAAGTGACCATCGGAGTAGAACAAGTCCCGCAATCCGAGCCGGAGCTCGCCCAAGTACGTCTTGTAGCGCTTGTGCTTGTCCCATACTGTTAAGATCAACGTCTGGGAGTAGTCGAGAGGCTTTAGCGGAAGCACTAGCTCGGCGTTCCAGCTTGGTTGGTTAGAATGGAGTTGACGGGCCGTTCTCTTCTTGGAGTCATTGATTTGGGCCACCAAGCATGCATTGATGGCCTTTCTGGATGAATTTCGGCTGTTTCTTGCATTGCCACTAGAATTGGTGCCGGAACTGGCTTCTGCTGTGGTGTCGTTCTCTTTGGATTGGTCTTCTGGAACCAAGTCTGCGGCCCGGTTGGCGTTGATTTTGAGGTAAAGCTGGTTCTGCGCAGAGGGGTCGGCAGATTGGGGCTTCCGTCTGAACCTCATGTTGCAAATGAGGCAGAGAAGCGGAAGGAAAGGAGGAAGATAAAGGTGAAAGAGTCTAGGAAGGCTTTCGCAATCAGATGGCGGTGGAAAATAGAGAGGGGAATAGGGAGGATAGGGAGAGACGGCGCGGCAACAGGGAGAAACTGGAACTACGAGGTCGGCGCAGTAGGGAGAGAATGGGGCTGACAGGAATGCGGAATGGGAGATTGGGAGACGATGTTAGTGCCATTCGTGGTAGCTACGACGGAAATGGTGGTATCAGTAGAGCCTTTAGTGATACTCGATGAGGTCTAGCTTGGAAATGGGCAGAAAGGGGCAGCTTCAGTGGTATAGTGGAGGTATTTTCTGGTGGTGGTTGTGGTGGTGGTGCATGGGGAGGAGGTGCGGCACTAGAACGACGGATTACTGGCTCCCACAGTGCGGCTACAGAGAGGCAGAGAGGGCCAAAAAGGTCCGAGTACTTGGTCGGGAAGCGCCGGAAGAGTCGCTAGATCCATTTCATCTTGTATAGCTCGATGAATTGCCTACTATAGTACTTTTTCACCATAGTTTGACTGGAGGTAACGGCTTTTTGTGGACCCCTGACTTTAGAGATCCTTACAAGATTCTCGGGTTTAGTGGAACTTTTCGTTTACGGAAAGTGAAAGTTGAGTAAATGATGCCAATGGGAAGCGCTCTAGAAGGCTCTAGGTTGATCGTCATTCCTGCAAACAGATCTCAACAGCCTGTTCATGAATTCTAACTGTTCATTTATTGCTGTCATCTTTTCAAATGCAAATTTCACTGGTCAAAGCCATTTATTCCTATTATTAGCCACTAACACACTGGGCCAAATTCAGTTGAATTTAGAGCTCGGACTTGTAGAGAGGCATGGTTTTCTTTATATAATCAATTGTAAATGCTAAATACTCTAAACTGAGTAGTTAAGAGAGGAGAAGGCAATTGGTGTGTTAGTAATGTGAACTCTATTTAATTGACGTAGACAAGGTAGAATTAGATTACAATAATAGTATATAGATTACAATATGTTCTATGCTCCGGAAATGTGTGGGAATAGTTCTTGCTGGTATTTTCTAGTTCGTTGACTTATAATATTTGCCATAAACAACAAGACTTAATATGGATATTGTAGTCAACTTTCCTATTTGATTACCACATGGATTCATCTGCTACTAGAAACAAATACTGTTGAGCTGATTCTACTAATTTTCTTCTCTACATTTTGGACGCAGCTTGGTCAACACTACAAGAATTCCTACAATCTGAAGTTGATAACTGAGGGGCCTCATAGGCATGAAGAATGTCCATTTGCATATGGATCCGTATTGGCTCTGGGATTTGGCCTGTCCGGAAGTTTTAGTAATATTAAAGACGGTGCCGCAACTGGATACCCATAGTAACTCATGTAAATCTGTGTTTCTTAGCCTTCATCAGTCAAGTCTGCTCGAGGCTGAAGTGGCATGTCGAGAACAGGAACAACTGAAGAAGGATAGACAATTTCATCCTAACCTATTCTTTATTCTATTAGAATTGAACTCAACTAACTCATCAACATTTCCACCACACGATTCACACTCAATCTCTTGATATCAGTGTACGTTTGGCCTGTACCTACGAACAAAATTGGAACTCTGGTGGCCATGACCATGTTGATCATAGTTCCAACCAAATCACCGACCGTATCAACCTTCGAGATGATGAAGAAATCCAAACTTCTCTTGCTTCCAAATGCATTGTTGAAATTAATTGCCTGCTCCACCGAGTCAGTGCCCACCAAGGCCTCTCCAACCATGATGATCTTGTTGGGGTTTGCAGCATCACCAAACTTCTTCAACGGAGCCATGAGCTTGGCGTTGGAATGGGTTCTTCCTGCAGTGTCGATCAAGACCACATCGAAACTCTCGTCTGCAGCAAATTTAATAGCCAGCTTGGCCGTAGTGACAACATGGTCTCCACTACCGTAGCCCTTTTCAAAGATCTCTATTCTGGACTTAGAGTCGTCCACTGTCAAGTTCTTTAAGTTATTGACGTGCACCTTCAACTGCTCCACAGCACCCGATCTGAAAGTATCACAAGCACAAATCAATACACTCATGTTGTTCTGCAAAAACCAGAAGGCTAACTTGGCCAAATTGGTAGATTTTCCCACTCCATTGACTCCCACAACCGATATGACATATGGTTTTCCCAGAGCTTTACTGCGCTTGATGTCATACAATAAGTCTGTAGAAACGTTGGGGGTCAATATCTTAGTCAATTCCTCTGTCAAGGCTTGCTTATACATGGCCATGGTCACATTCCTCTTGCTGGAAAAGTTGTTCTGGATCTTCTCTATGATGGTCTTTGCGGTACTTGGAGCGATGTTTTTGGACACCAACTGATCATGGAACTTTTTGGACACTTCTGGAACGTCGATATTGCCTCCGAAGAAGGAGCTCAATTTTCCGAAGAATCCCTCATTGCTAACTTCGGAAGTTTCTTCCTCCTCGTCATCTGATTGGCCCAAAATGTCGTTCAATTCGTTGACCAACACCAACTCGTTCTCCTTGACAAATGCAGAGTCGTCACCCAACAAGTGGCTAGTGTCTCCAATGGGCTCTGCATCGCCTTCGTCCATGACAGAATAGTCGAGTGCCTTAGAGCTGGTTCTGTCATCGGAGATCTGGTCTCCGTCCCACTTTCTCATCTTCTTGCTGGATCCTTTGCCAGCTACCGGAGTGCCTGGTTTACGGATTGGGGTGCTGGCACCACTAGGAGTAGAGGAACCTGGTCTGAGGATCTCGACAGGCTTGGTCTTCATCAACAGATCGAACTGCAATTCCACCAATTTCTTCAATTTATCATCGTTATCTCCGTCCACATCCTCTTCACGGAGCTTGGTATATGTTTTCAAAATACCCTGCAAGGTACTCTTGACCTTGTCACCTTCGACAGTGCTAATGACTTCGAGGTAAAGGGCTACGTAGATCAGGTCTTTCCTGTAGCAGTAGAAGCGCTTCTGGTTGATATTGGCTGTGTAGAAGTTCTTCTCCAACTCAATGCTGGTCTCGTTCACCAAGGAGTATATGAATTCATTGAACGGGTTGGTCTTTGTGTTGTACTGGTATTCGATTCTTCCCGAGCTCTTGAATATTATCAAAGACTGGGACATGGTGAGATGGACGGGCTGGAAGGTTGTATAACTGCCAGGAAATGGAGTTGTGTGATGCAGGTTTTCGTTGATCCAAAAAAAGGTGGACAAAAAGATAACGTCACAGACAGGATTCGAACCTGCGCAGGTAAAACCCAACACCTGAGCTGCTAATAGCAGGGTGTCGCCTTAACCACTCGGCCACTGTAACTTGTTTGTGTAGGGTTGGGGATTTTACAAGCTATTATGGAGTGATGGAAGGGAAGGAATGATTGCTTTGGATATCTTGGGTTGATTAAATAAGTGTGGATGGTCGTAAAGGTGGAAGTTGGAAACTGTTTGGCTTGAATTTAGTGCAGGACTAGATGGCAAAATAAAATGGCGAGATAACTTGATTCAATAATAAGATTAGAGGCTGTAAAATTATCCACTTCACAGGTATGATCCATTGAAAGATTCTCTGACAAGGCACAACTCGTAACCTCTTTTTAGGCTGGCAGAGATACTATATCTCATGATTCTTGTAAAATTTGGATCAATTGACGTAGAATATAGTCCAATGGATTTGTTGACGCTTGTAATTCGGTGGTCAATAGCATCAATCGAGGCTTATTACTGGAACATGTCAAAAGCCAGCAATATCAAGGACTCATTTCTACAGCAATCAGAGAGTTATCTTGAAGTAATCTCTCTTCAAATGCCTCGGTTCCACTTCCATACTTATTCTCTCTTGTATTTATCCTCAAGAGCTTTGCAGCAAAGAAATACATTCTAGATAAATTACGGAAAAATCAAACAAAATGTCTTCTTTTAGACATCAACCATCCAGACCATTAACCACAGTTCATAGTTATACTTTCAGGCTCTTTATATTCATTTCTTCTAGTAGCCCTGGTTCTTCCAAATGAGGGCACTTGAATTACTGCAGACCACAATCAAGACCCGCCATAGAAAAAGCCTTCAAATACATCCAAAATTAAGCAAAAGAGTGAGAATCACTTCCATTTTATACACAAAGTGATATTAGGTATTGTTATACCACCTCCATCGCCCTTTATCATCATCAATCTCTCATCTCCTACTCGCCAACTGCCTAATCTCATGTTGCTGCAAATCGCAACTTTCGTTATATTGAACCGCGCACGACTTATCGAATCAATCTTCACAATTTCTACTCACCCAAATCAACCACACTGTTACACAGTTACTCCTTCCTAATTCAATAGCCAAAGACGTGTCCCCTCGATCGTCTTCATTCTCACACATATCTACCATGGCGTACTATCAACAACAGGTCAATGACCCCCAGAACATGCAATTCTACCAGTCCAGTTATGGCGATTCTTTTCAAAAACAGACAGCAGCAGGCATATCCAACACCGGCAGCATGGGCGCAATGGACTCCGGCTTCGCGTCTCTGATTGATGTGAGTGGTGTCATGGGCGGTGGAGAGTTAAGCACAGGATTGTTTGCAGCATTTGGCACCTCTGGTTACCCCGGCGAGCCACCGCTCCTTGAAGAATTGGGCATCAATTTCCAGCACATCAAGGCCAAGACGTGGGCCGTGTTGAATCCGTTGAACCGCAACATCTCCTCTGATATAATGGCCGACTCAGACATGGCGGGCCCCATCCTATTCGTGCTTCTCTTTGGTACCCTTCTCCTCTTGGCCGGAAAGGTTCAGTTCGGATACATCTACGGCGTGGGCCTCTTTGGTGTCATCAGTTTGCATTATCTCTTCAAGTTCATGAGTCACGAGATCCAGTTGGACTTTGCTCGCTCTGCCTCCGTGATAGGCTACTGCTTGTTGCCCTTGGTTTTGATCAGTGTGCTCGGCGTCGTGGTGTCGTTGGACAACTTGCCAGGCTACTTGTTGAGTGCGTTTGCCGTGTTGTGGTGCTCCTACTCTGCTTCGGGATTCTTTGTGGCGGTCTTGAAGCTTCACAATGTCAGACCATTGATTGCGTATCCATTGGGAGTGTTCTACACCGTGTTTGCATTAATGGCTATTTTTGTGGAGAAGCCCACCGTCTAGCTACATATAGAAGATATAGCGTAGCACACACAGGTAAATATATGCGGCTACTCCAAGGGTGAGAGGGTTTGAATGCAGAATATTAGGGGTAGAGGCTCCAACCATTATTACTCAATGAATTGCATTTTATGGAACACTTTGTGCTCATGATAATTCTGGGTGACTTTCTAGAATTTATGGATTTTAGACAAATTTATAGATATTTTATTGATTTACAAATTTCAATTCCGTAGTAATTCGAAGATATACTTGTGCTGCTATTTATTCATTTGCAAAGACTAAAGCAGAATCCAATCTCTTCAACTAAAACTAAACCCTCGACCTCAAACGAAGTGAATTGTTACTCTTCCAACCAAACTTCTCCAGTCTAAGCTAATTAGAACAAATTAAATGCAGAGATTCGGGTTATTTCTCAAAGTCATTGCGTTGGCAATCTCTTCCTTATAACCAATTCTTTCATTTCTCGACCACTTTGGTTTCTCAATATTGATCCAGATTTCTAACTAAAAAAATGAATTCGCATATTCTCTTTGAGATTAACCATCACCATTCTTCCACAAAGACTTTCACTAATAGCCACTAGGTCGATTCTAAAGGTCTGTCATGAAGCGGAATCTACCAAGAATCACCCCAGCGTTTAAACGGTGGAATTCGACTAAGCCCTTCTACGTAACCAGTCCCATCTTCTACGTCAATGCCAAACCTCATTTGGGCCATGCCTACTCCATGCTTCTCTGTGACACAAGAGCAAGATGGGAACGTTTGAATCCGGAAAGAAGTGCCTTTTTCTTGACTGGAACTGACGAGCATGGATTGAAGATCCAAACCACTGCTGAAAAGAGACAAATGGACCCTAAAGTCCTCGTTGATGAAGTGTCCCAGAACTTCAAGGATTTGGCTAGAGACTTGAATGTCGACTACAGTCGTTTCATCCGTACTACTGACGGTGACCACATCGAAACCGTCAAGTTTTTCTGGCAATTGATGGAATCGAAAGGCCTAATCTACCAGGGTTCTCACAGTGGATGGTACTCGGTGAGTGACGAAACGTTCTATCCCGAAAACCAGATCATGGAGGTCAAAGAGAACGGGATATCCAAGATGATCTCCAAGGAGAGTCGTACGGAGGTCGTATACCAGGAAGAATCCAATTATTTCTTCAAATTGTCCCAGTTCCAGGACCAGTTGATCCAATACTACAAGAGCAATCCAGACTTTGTTTTGCCCAAAACTAAGTACAATGAGCTCTTGAGAGAACTCGAGCTGACCAAATTGTCAGACTTGTCCATTTCCCGACCATCTTCCAGATTGAAATGGAGCATAGAGGTCCCAAATGATCCATCTCAAAAGATTTATGTGTGGTTCGATGCATTATTGAATTATCTTACAGCTACCGGCTTTCCTGGGAAATTTGAACAATCTGAGACCGGATTCTCAAGAAATTCCACCATGTGGCCAGCTACGCATGTGCTTGGAAAGGATATAATCAAGTTCCATTGTATTTACTGGCCCATCTTATTAATGGCTGCTGGAGTGGAACTTCCAAAGCAACTCATTGTCCACTCGCATTGGCTTAGTGAAGGTTTCAAGATGTCCAAGAGCTTGGGTAATGTGGTGGATCCAATTGCTACCTACAAATATTATGGACGGGATGCCTTGCGCTTCTTTTTATCGGAATATTCCAACATCGAGACAGATTGCAATTTTAGTGAAACTGCCTTTAGTCTGAGCAGAGACACTTTGATTGGAAAATATGCCAATCTCGTCACCAGATGTGGAGGAGCCAAGTTCGACATCAGACAAAGTGTCGAATATAATGCAGACGAAAGATACGAGTCCATTGATGATTTTATCAGAACGCATGCGATTAATCCAAACACCGTTGCAGATATAATTCGTTTGAAGGATTCTTTGACAGATAAGTTGGATACCTTATACGATAAGATGAACTCTAGGTTCACTAGGTTCGATCAGATGAAGGCGATCCAAGAATGGTGGGCTGTAATCGACGAAGCCAACCTCTTTTTCCAAACTGCAGAGCCATGGCTTTATGGAAAGAAGTATAAAGAGTCCGGAGATGAAGCATATCGTGTTCTTCAAAACTATTATGTGTTTTTGGCTGCGGAAAGTAGCAGAATATGCTCCATTTTGATCAGTCCTATCATTCCTGACTTGGCAGGCAAAATTCTAGACAGACTCGGTGTGGAACAATCTCGTAGAAGCTCCAAGTATGCTGAGGTAGGAAGTGATACTTCTTATGGAGAAGGGGCCAACTCGAAGAAGCATAAAATTCCAATTGAGAGAGTTCCAATGAGAGGAACTGAAGAGTAAACTTGTATATATTAATTAACGACTTTTATGTGTTAGACATGAAATCGATCTTCTGGTCGTCTTGTCCGAAATTTGTAATTTAGTAGATTTTCTGCATAATTTTGGAAAAACCTACACAAAGTAAGGTGTATACTGTTTGTAAACGAGCAACCGGTAAATCATGCCCACTAGTCATATTATTAGAGCAGAAAGGGCTTTGACATATTTTTCAACAGCGAGTTTCTGTTCTACTGTGCGAGGATTATTGACCAATAGACGATTTATTGGGAAAGTACAAAATTCACTATTCTCTAGATGATAGCCCAATTTTCTGTACTTACGATGCTGGACTCAAATCTATTAACACGAAGCATCTACAAATGCCAGACAGCCAGAATTGGACTGCAATTGCCTATCCTTACCTGAAGAAACAGCTCATTCTACGCAAAGTTCACCAGGCGCCGTTAGACGCATTAAAGAACAGATATACTACAAGCCGTTTTGTAGACGAAAAGCACAAAGCAGCACGCTTAAGGATAATCCCAAACGCATGTCCAAAAAGATTTAAGGTTCGAATGCCGTCAAACCTACAGGCAACACGTACATGACGCATGTAATTAAGCATAAGTATGGCATGATGTTGAAAGGCTTTGAACAAGATCGTGTATGTGCTGTTTGCCCATACGCACCTTTTCACCATGGCCAGAATAAGCAACAGGAGCCTAAATGTAGAATGAGGTGCTTGAGGCATGGTGGTGCAGTTGTGGGTACTGTTTGGGTGAGTATTCGTCTTGTTCCAGACCATGCAAGAAGGTGTCAGACTGCAAATGACTACAAGCAGTAAGAGTGTGCATAATGAGGAAATGCAACTGGTTGAAGCTAGTGACTAAATAGTACTGCCTAGTTACATACCGAAGGACCTAATTTAGTACGCTCTATTTATAAGATCATGCTCTCTTTTAGTGTACCCACATCCATACTATTGAATTCTCCGTTGATATTCCCTCTATTACTTAGTATACCCACATCCATACTAATGAATTCTCCGTTGATATACCCCCTATTACTTAGTATACCCAAGTCTTTATTTTTTAGGCTCTCTATTTATATCTAACTGCAATTCTACTACTTCTCTAATTATATCCATGCTGTCTATTATGCCCATACTCTATTATACCCATGCTCTCTATTATACCCATGCTCTCTATTATACCTATACTCGCTATGCATATAGTCTCTATTACTACGTGCACTCAATTTATACCATGCTCTCTATTTGTTAGTGCTCTCTATGTATATAACTCTAGAAGTGCCCTCTACTTATACTCCCACTCTCTATTACTTCGTAGTGTCTAAAACCTTCGTGCTCTCTAACCCAGAGCCCTCTCCTTTACCTACTACAGTACTCTCTCTCTCTCTTGTAGCTCTCCTTCTCTCTATACTGTCTCTATGCTTCTTCTCCACATGCACCCCATGCACCCCATGAGTGTCTGCATGTGACATGCACGACTTGCATAGCCTCCGCCCAGACACTTTCGTGTCACCTGACCGCGTCCTCTCCATATGCAACCTACCTATACTTAATGGCTGCAAATTCGTCCTGTTGCAGACCGGCGTAGTGTCACAACGTCGCCAGATTCTGTGGCGGCGGAGCTACCCAACCTCGGAGTTTTTGGCGCCGTTTTCATCAAAAAAAGTCCGAATTTTCCAGTAATGACGGTGCCGAAATGCCGGAAAATGACACAACAAACAGTCAGAACAAGCTCCGAGAGTTTTGAGGGTCGAAAGAGGCCGACGGTGTCGGGGTGAAGAGGCTGGTGTTCCGTCTCCATCATCCGGTGAAAACGGTGCGCGCACGACGGCCTCTCGTAGTGCTCACCGTTTGCCTTTTTCACACTAAATACAATACCACTGTGCTCAGCCATATTTCGTGTCCGTGCAATCAAACAGCGCCAGAAACCTCTCCAGCGTGTTGGCTGTGCCGTGTTTATCCATCTCCGTCTTTTTCCCGCTGTTTTGCGCCGTTTTTTCGTCCGCTGCACAATTGTCAACAACTGAGCTGCCACAACAAGAGGCTGCCCCACGACAGGCAATTCGAGTCCCCAGCACGCGAGAAGCACCGTAATTGAAACGAACACACAACGTTTAGAAGAATTACCCTTTCAAAAGTTTGAATCCGCCTATCCCGAGCGATTTTGGGTCCTTTGTTCCAACCTACAATAATAAGCACCATGTCTAGAAGAGGAAGAATCATAGACGACGACGACGACGATTTGGACTTCGAAAAGAAGGAAGAGTTGCCTCCCAGAAGAAAGAGAAAGGTGGCTTCTTACAACGAAGACGATGCCGTCGATGAATTTGACGATTTGAACGACGACCAAGAGCCCCAACCAGTGGAATCCATCGCCCAAGAGCCAGCAACTGAGCCCGATGCCGATGACGACGTCTTTAGCGAGAGCGAGGAAGAGAAGGACGACGGCGGCGACGATTACGTGGAAGAAGTCAGCTCTAGAAGGAAAAGAAGGAGCAGAAGTTCCAGAGCCAAGATTGGGTCAGAGGATGACGAATTCTACGACGACGACGTGGTCAGTGAAGACGACGAGTTCATAGATAAACTTGAGCAGAAACAGTTCATTGCTTCTGAGGACGAGAACGAGTCTGAGGACTTCGGCTACGGAGGTGGTCCCTCCAAGAAGAGGCGGAAGCAAAGATCACGTGCCAGATCAGCAGAGCCTGTGGGTCGATTGACAAGATCTGGAAGGCTGCAGGCTGAAAATGAGACTATGGTGACAGAAGAAAACTCTGACATCGATGACATCAAACGTGAGATCGAAGACTTGTATGACTCTTCTCCTTCCAATACTCCAGTGAAACACAAGTTGAGAGATCGGATCCAAAAGGTGGATTACACAATCCCTCCGCCTATAATGACAGACATGCAATTGGAGTCCTTACGCGGACCGACTCCTCCTTACTCAAGCAAAGCCAGAAACCGCAAACAGCCTAACAAAGGTGATTATAGAAAGATTTTGTTTCCAACTGCAGGTCCATTTGGAGGTAGTGACGTGATTTCGTTATTTGGTACCAATATTCCACCAGGTGGAATTCCTGTTCCAGGAATGTCTACGGAAAATATGGCTGCTGCTGGTCAGAATCTTATTGATTCTGATTCTTCGGAAGACGAGATAGCTCCTATAAACGGAGAAGCCACAATCTCCAAGAAGAAAGCTCCCAGTGGCCCCAAACTTATCACAGGAGGTTCAGATGAAAATGGTGGTAAGAAGAAGAACAACTTGAGTGACACAGATCCTTTAGGAGTCGACATGAATATCGACTTTTCAGCAGTTGGAGGTTTGGAGAATTACATTAATCAGTTGAAAGAAATGGTTGCGTTGCCATTGTTGTACCCTGAATTATATCAGAATTTCGATATCACACCACCAAGGGGTGTTTTGTTTCACGGTCCACCCGGTACTGGTAAGACCTTGATGGCTCGTGCATTGGCATCCAGTTGCTCCACTTCAGAAAGAAAAATCACATTTTTCATGAGAAAGGGTGCCGATTGTTTGAGTAAATGGGTTGGTGAAGCAGAAAGACAATTGAGACTCTTATTTGAAGAAGCCAAGAATCAACAACCTTCGATTATTTTCTTCGATGAAATTGATGGTTTGGCTCCCGTTAGGTCTTCAAAGCAAGAACAAATCCACGCCAGTATAGTTTCCACCTTATTGGCTTTGATGGATGGTATGGATAACAGAGGACAAGTGATTGTCATTGGTGCTACCAATAGACCCGATTCAATTGATCCAGCCTTGAGAAGACCTGGAAGATTTGACAGAGAATTTTACTTCCCATTGCCAGATATCAAAGCTAGAGGTGAGATTTTGAACATTCACACGAAGAAATGGAAACCACCTTTAGCACCAGAATTCATCGAAAAACTTTCACATCTCACAAAAGGCTATGGTGGTGCCGATCTCCGTGCCTTGTGCACCGAAGCAGCGCTTTTCAGTATTCAAAGAAAGTACCCTCAAATCTACAAAACCAATGACAAGTTAGAAGTGAATCCATCCAAAATCAAGGTTATAGCCAAGGATTTCATGAGAGCATTAGAAAAGATAGTTCCATCCAGTGCTAGATCGACCTCATCTTCGTCATCTCCTTTACCAGACCATTTGAAGTCAATTCTTCAGGGAAATCTTGACCATATCATCAATAGATTGAACAAGATTATGCCAGGAATTTCGGAAGCCAAAACAAAGAAACTCACTGCGTTAGATGATGCATTATATTTGGATCCTTCCATTAAAGATAAAGATGGAGGATTTGCAAAGCACACATTGTTGAGGAATTTGGAAAGTTCAAGAATATTCAAACCTTATGTATTAATTACAGGAGATCCAGGTTCCGGCCAGCAATACCTAAGCTCAGCTATTTTGAATTATTTGGAAGGATACCAAGTTCAAGCTTTAGACTTAGGTAAAATGTTTGGAGACCCAGCCCAATCGCCAGAGCTGATTATCATCCAGGCTTTTGTTGAAGCCAGAAGACATCAACCTTCCATTATATTCATCCCCAACATAGATGTATGGTTTAAAGTAGCCAACTACTCGACTCAGGTGACCTTAACAACTTTGTTGAGAAATCTCAAGAGTACAGAAAAGGTGTTATTGTTGGGTGTGTCTGATTCTCCTTACAATTCATTGGAGGGTGAAATTACCAAGGTTTTTGGTCATGCTAATCATATTAGTTTGTCGCTTCCTACTCTAGAACAAAAGATGGAATTCTTTTCTTCCTTGAAGTTGACCTTAACCATGAAGCCGTATGAATTCATAAATGATGTGGAAAATAGGCCCAAAAGAAAGCTCAAAGAACTTAAGGTTGTCAAGAATATTACATCAAGCGACGATTCGACTTTGCAAAAGAAGAAACTCAAACAACAAGAGTATGCTGATGCAAAGGTGAAGAATGTGTTGAAGCTCAAGTTAGCTGCATTGATGGACTTGTTCAAAGTTAGATACAAGAGATTCAAAAAGCCAGTTATTGACGAGAATTTGTTGGTGCATCTTTTTGATCCACTGATTTTGGAGAATCCATTAAATCAATATGAAGTGTTGTACCAACTTTCTACTGACCCAGAACACGAGAATATGTTGCTTGAGCTCGGTACTGGAAAATACTACTACAACATGGATTTAGATACTATTGAAGAAAGACTTTGGAATGGATACTACAGTGAAGTCAAGCAATTCTTGAGAGATGTGCGGATGATCGTCAAGGACTCGATCACCATTGGAGATAGAGAGAGAATTCTTAAAGCAAATGAAATGTTGACCAACGCACAATTCGGAACAGATGATTTCAGCACACCCGAATTCTTGAAGCAATGTAAAGAGGTGAGAGCAAGAGAAATCGAGAAACAGAAGATACTTTTGAAAGAACACGAACATTTAGAAGCAGAGTTTAAAAAGCAACAGGAAATGACAACTGACTCTATTAGCAATGGTCACATCGAGCCTTTCGCAAATGGAAGCATTTCTGTGCTTTCAGAGCCTATTGCTGATGTAACAAGTGAAATTGTGCCCCAGACTATTGATGCTGGTTCACAGGCTATGGAAATAGACCAGGTTGTACCCGAGGGTGCAGATGTGCCAGAGGAAACAGTGCTAGCACAAATTGAAGTTAAGGTTATTGAGACAGTTTCAGAACAGCAACCCGTGAAAGAACTGACTGCCATGTCGATTTCTGACCTTGTTGCGCCAACTCCAAAAGAGACAGTCGAAAATGGGGATGCCAATGTGAATGGAACCAGTGAAATTTCTGAGAAGATCGTCGAAACAAGACCAGAGAACACTGCTGTCCCCGCAGAGGTTGCTCCAGTTGCTTTAGAAGTTGCTCCAGTTGCTTCAGAGCTTACCGTTTCTGTCACAGAAAGTGCCCCAATTGTGCCAGACTCCGAGTCCGAAGTGGAAGACGAGGATCAGATTCAGCTCTCTCGCGAATTGGTTTTGGACTCGGACCAAATGGACCAGTTTTTCAACCACGAATTGGCCAAGTACGTCGAGTTTGCAGCTGTTGAGGACCTCGAGGCCTTGATGGCCCGCCTCATGGACATTGTATGGGCCGACCGCAATGTGTGGGACAAAACTGCTACCATTGAACGTTTGAGAGATGAGGTTAAGCACCTTCAGTAAAGTTAGAGCATTGAAACGGAAGACGATGTAAGACTGACATATCAGTACATAATTTGCAAATACATGAACTATTGCACTATAGATTCCAAAAAGCGTTCGCAAAATGACAAATAAAGACTTTCCATTAAGACAGCCTTAGTCTTGTCTTTAACGAAGCAATATATCTTTCATCAAGAATTGCCATGAAGGTTCAATGTTACTATTTTCGTAAGTCGGTGTGCTTACCATCAATATCGCCCTTGTCTTTCACTATTCTTCATGATTCTTCAAATATATCCATCCTCAGCTACAATGCCGTAATTCATCCTCTGTTACCTTCATTAACTTTTATTACTCATACAAGAACTAAACCCTAATCCTCAGCACTGCCGTCTCTAGGCCTATACACAATGTTCTGCTCCTCCAACTCAGACACAATATGTGGAGGCAACTTTCCGTTAATTTTCACGGCGTAGATTCCCATGACAAACGAGTCTATTCTGAGCCATCTTGCCACCCACGAGGCCTTGTTGTCGTCGCCCAAGGCCATCAAGCCTTCAAATGATGGAGAGGTACAGTCCTGGACCTGGCCGTCCTCGTTGTCTTGGAAATGCAACACACTCTCGCAATTGGGACAGCCTTGTTCCACAAACTTCTTGTAGGGCTGGATGATGCCACATAGCATGCACGCCCGTTCTGTTCTCGACGACATGGTGTAGTGGTTGTGGAGGTTGTTTGGAGAGTGAAAAGTTGAAGATGGTATCATGTGACACCGAGCATGTGACACTCAACACGTGATACAAAACCACATGACCTATAGTGAAAAATCCATCGTCCCACTACTTCTCCAGTTCTCCAGTTCTCCAATGATACGGCACAGCTTGGCCATAGCGCCGGCATGGCGTGCTCCCATGCATCTCCGGCCCTTCACGTGGCACTCTCGCCGTTTTTATTCCTGGGAACCACACGTCGTGATCTCCACCTTCACAGAAACTCTCCAATCCGTACACGCATACTCCGGGCTTCCATGGTGGGCTGTGATCCCTCTCGCCACCTTCACTCTCAGAACTGTGTGGACATTGCCGTTGGCTATCTTGCAAAGGAAGCGGATCCAAAAACAGTCGAGTTTAAGACCCATAGTTGGAGCGATGAACCCTGTGCTTAAGCTCAATTTGGCCAAACGCATACAGGCCGCCAAAAGAAAGGCTGACCAGGCCAAAGTTCAGGTACAAGAAGCCAAGAACTCCGGATCGGACAACTCCGATGCCTTGTCCGAGTCATATCTCAATATCCAGTCGCCCTTGGCCTCAATGAAATACGAAGAGATCTTGGTGTTGACCAGCAAAGAAACCAGAAAAAGACAGAAGAAATTGTTCAAAGAGCACGATGTGCAGATCTGGAAGAATTTCCTTCTTCCAGCATTCCAAATACCTCTCTGGGTCAGCATGTCGCTCACCATGAGAGATCTCTGTGGATGGTCCACATGGGAAAGTCTCAAGAACAAGCCATTGGACGAATCTTTGTACAATGAAGGCATCCTCTGGTTTTCTGATTTGTCCAGTTCTGATCCTTACCACGTCTTTCCCTTAATTCTAGGCGTCACTGCGTTGTGCAATGTCGAATGGACTTTCAAGACCCTCGAGCTCCTGAGATTGACTCAAAGAAGAAAACTCCGGCCCACAATAACCGACGCCATCTCCAACTTGGCCAGAATGGCAATTGTTTTCATGATGGCCATCTCCTTGCATGCTCCAACAGGTCTTTCTCTCTATTGGATGAGTTCTCAAGTGTACTCTTTAATTCAAAACGTTATCATGGACCTCATGCTTCCCATCACTTATACTCCAAATAAAAGACTCGGGTACAGAAAAGCCAATTCAAATGCAGTGGACATCATCAAACGCTCCCCAAAGACAGTGTCAGTGGTAGAAGAAATTGGGACCAAGTAAATAACAACGGATCTAAGGTGGCAAGTCCCCTAATAATCCACCAAGGACAGCATATCCATTTAAAATGTACATAGAAAATCAAGAATGAGTTAGTTCAATTGAAGAACTTGTTATCCTGCAATAATCTCGTAATGATTTATATCCTCGGTATTATTTCTGAACTTTAACTTTATGAAATGAATCAATCACAAACAATTGTAAGAAATGTTCTCATTATCTTCTTGATCTATCAATCTTTGGTTTCCTCCACAAAGTAGACCTGAAATCGGTCCAAGTATCTTCCCATTATCTTAGTATAATTCATAGCACTTTCATCATGGGGTAATTTCAATGCCCAAATTCGACTGTAATTGGTGAAAATTAATACAACCTAGATCAAAATACATGTCTTTATCTTAGTATCCAGATTAGCTACCTTGATTCTTCTTGGAGTTGAGAGAACATGAAGTATATTGATAATTTGCAGCCTGCTCATTTTTTCTGATCTATTTATCACTCTTCTTCCTGAAAACTCCATAACACTTCTCCATTACTGATTCTACAGACTTCAAAAGTCAACCACTTTACACCAATGTCTATCGAACACATCACCAAGGCATATGAGACACTTTATCCGAACATCAATAAGGAATTGAGTGAGCAATCATCTAAGACTTATAACAATGACAAATGGAATCTTCAACAACTCGAAGACTGGAGAAACGAAGAGTTACCTGCCACAATCGCATCCAGGTACAACGACAAGAAGAAAGCATGGCTCACGAAAGAAGAATTGGCCTTGTTGATGGACTGGAAACTCGCCAAAGGTAAGTTCAGACCAACCCTTCCCAAGCTAATCCGCCTGAATTCTGAGGAAGATGTCGTTGAACACACCGAAGACGGGTTCAAGATCATACTAGCCTTTTTTGATGCCAATAAGGACTTAAAGTGGGAGAGTGCTTCTCCTACAAAGGTGAAAGAGTACACAGAAGTTGTCAAAAAGGCATTAAAAGCGTTCAGCGAGCTCAAAGGAGTAGGCCCAGCTACTGCAAGCTTAATTGCTTCATTGCTGAGCCAAATAAACTCCATACTAGCACCTCCATTCTTCAGTGATGAGAGCTTTTTGTATTTTGTGGTGGATTCAACTCGACCAGGAACCAAGATTAAATACAATGTCAAGGAATACATGGAAGAGTTTCTTCCAGTATACCTCAATATCCTTAAAGCTAATGATACCGATATGAATACATTGGAAAAGGGAAGTTGGGCATTGAAATCATACGAGATATACCGTATCGATAAGCTTATGAATGTCAAGCCAGAGTTTGAAATAAAAGATGAAGATCTAGTAAAATTTGGAAGCCCCATAGTCAAGGACGAATCGGAAGAAGACGAACCGGAAGAGCTGAAACCAAAGGCGAAGAGAAAAAATGTCAAGGACAATGAAAGTAAGTCTACAAAACGAAGAAAAGTCAAGAAAGAATAATTATGCAATATATTTTCATCTAATCGGTAATCGGTTCAATTATCAGAACAAGTGATTATGAAATCAAAGATCCATATGATCTCTCTCAAAGTTCACCAACATAAACTTATCGTCCTTAACCTCAAAGCTCAAATCTTTGATGTTTTTATCCACACTCTCGAAAATCAGTTCCAAGTTGGATGTACCGTTGAGTCCAACTATTTTTAAAACCTTTTCGTTGATCAAGGCTAAAATCTTATCTACATCCTTGGAATAGTTGTCGAAAGCATCCACCACGCCGGGTAAGTTTTTTAAACCTTCATTGTCTTTGACGAGTAATGCATTGGAAAGACTGACAAATTTTTGGGTCTTGGATTCGTTGTAAAACTTGCCCAGTAACAATTCCTTTCTATACTCAAATGCTTTGTCGTACATTTCCTTTTCGTTAGGCGTAGAGTCAAATTCAAACTTGAATTCGTCACAATTGAGTTTTCTGTCAATATAGTTTTTCAAAAGGTAAGTGTACTTTAACATCTTGAGTTCGAACGCAATGTCAGGCTCGTCTTTAGTAGTTTCCTCGAGAATTTCGGGATAATTCATCTTTAAAAACCTCAATAGGTTATCAAAATTATTTGTCATAATATACTTCTTTATGACGTTTCGATTGACAGCATGGGATTTGTTCAAGACTTCTTCCTCCTTCTCTGGTTCAGCGGGGTCCTCAGACTTGGTTTCCTGTGCCAAATTTTTCAAATCAGCGTTGAAAGATTTGAAAGTTTCCAAATAGCCTTGATGATTCAAATATCCCTTGATCAACAGATTCAACATTTGCGAGTCATCATTAATGTTCAATAACGACTTTTCCACGCCATTTGTTGTGTCAGAAATACCCAGCTTAGAAGTTTCCATTTTATCTAACAAAGACAAGTATAAGAATCTCTGGTTTTCAAGTTTGAAGTTCTGAACATAGTTGGTGATATTGAATCTGAACTCCCTAAATCCAAAATTGCCTCTGATTATTGCCTTGGATGGATCATGAGCCAGTTTCATGGACTCGTCTTGCTTGACTTTGAATCCAATAACTGGGTACACCGAATGGTCCATGGACTTAGTTGCACCAAACAAATTGTTGGTAGAAGGATGCGAGCTGACCAATTCATCTTGGCTGATCACCTTGACGAGAACACCATTCAACGTTATGAATATGGAGTTGTTGATAAAATTGATTCCACAACCGATTATGTCCGTTTTATACACCTTCTTTTTCGTTAAGTCAGTTATGAGATGGGTCTTAAAAGGAACTCCAATGTCAATCTTGCCATTATCGGAGTCATTCAAGCTCGTGCGATTCAATGACGACAACCTTCTGTTCATGTTCAAGATAGTTGTTCTTTGGGCGGATTCCAAGCACTTGATGGAATTATAAAAGGACAGATCCTCGAAATTTACGGCAAAGCTCCCATTCAACTCGCCTGGTTTGATGTTGAGTTCATATCCTTCTTGTGGCTTGCCATTATATAGGCTCTGTTTCAACGTGTCCAAGTCTATTCTGACATGCAGATCAGGCAAGGAGATGGTGCCGTGTTCTGGAGGAAGGGAGACATACCTCTTAGTGAAACCGGTGGAAAGAACCAACGAGCAGTCGGAGGAGAGCGAAGTATCGTTTATGCAAACCAAAGGATGGAAATCTGTGGATTCAGTCACCACCTGCTCGACTTCTACTTCGTAGTAGAAGATGCCTGTAGAGGTGGCGACCGGCTTTTCTGTGATGAAATTGTAGTAACGTTGGTCGCTTTTGGCCTGCCCTTCGGCTTCCTCGTCAGTTAGAGGCACTTTGTACCGCGTATTGGCCACCATGGTGATATTGGAGTAGCCTTCTTCGCATTCCACCTTGAGATTGTAGGCATCAGTGAGGTAGTCCAAGTTCTTGGATTCGATCAACGGGGTCCAGGAAATAGGCAAGGGATACTCGAAATATGAGGCGTCGTCGAACTTTATGAAGCTGGAAGACTTGGAAAAGCGCCTGTTCTCGTTGATTTTGACCTCCTGGATCAACTGGCGCAAGCTGAGGTTCATGTAGTCCGAATAAGCTGGTGGCACTTTGACCACCACTTCTCCGTCTTTGGACGAGCTGAAGATAGAAGATTGGCCCCTGATTGATGCCATGCTCAAAGAGTCCTCCTGGAACTCCAAACTGGTGCTTTTTCTCTCCCATTCGGACTCCTCCTGGAGAAGGCGGTCCTCGAACATCTTGTAGTACTCGTAAATCAAGGACGTTTCGGTGATATTGACCTCGCTGGGGTTGTTGCCGAGCACCCCGAGCAACAGCAACTTGTAGAAGATCTTGAGCTTGATGATATCATTGAGAACCGGGTCATTGGAGAAGGCCTGGATCGAGGAGGTAGCAGGAAGACAGTTCTGGTAGTGCTTAGAAGCGGTGGAAATCACATTGGCTTGACTCAATTGTTGATTCTTTCGGGCAAGCTTGTTCTGAAGCTCACTTCCGAGACACGTATTGAGTAGATAGGGAGGGATGATGTAGGTTAGGGTCATGGTGAAGTAGGGGTAGTTGATTAAAGGTGCAGGAAAAGTATGGAGTAGTTGATGCGAATGAGAAGGGAAAGGATAAAGGGAAAGGGGAAGAATAATCGAGATTTAGGGAAATGCGAGGTGATAGAGAGGTAGGTGCATAGGGTCCGGAGATACTGGAGAAATTTGGAGCACTCTAGATAGTTTCTGATAGACCTTGCTGGAGGAAGTGAATAGTGACTATTCAGATGAATAAATGGCGCTGGAAACACGATGCTTAGAGCTAGAGGCCCGGAAAAAGGTCCACAGACACCAGAATACACCATTCCCAATCATGGGCTCTCCTTTATAGTATCTTTCATGTCGTTGTAGCCCCGAATCGGCCCTATCCCAAACCTCCATGTCACGTGACCAAACACCTTTAAAATTTCCTTCGATAAACCTACACCATCATGACTGATCACATTATCAGCCAAGTCCAGGGCCATTTGCCCAACATTCCGCTCCAAGTGGTTGCTCAGGGTGCCGAGGCACTGGTGTTTCTGACTTCCGTCCACCCTTACGCCTCCAATCCGGCCCTTTCCCACCCCGGAACTTACATCATCAAATACAGACCCAGAAAGCCATATCGTCATCCCAAGATAGATGTGGCCATTACCAAGAATAGAACCGTGGGAGAGGTTAAATTTATGGCCAAGCTTGCCAAATTAGGCATTTCTGCCCCTTCTGTCATCCTGGCCGACTTCCAGAACGGCATTATCTGGATGGAGTTTCTAGGAAACACCTTGCCCAATGGCAACGTCAGCTCGCTCAAAAACTGGCTCTGGTACTTCGAGAAGGACCTCAAAGACCCTGCCAAGTGTTTGAGTGCCGAGGTGGAGCAAGCCTGTAACAACGTGGGCAAACTCATCGGACAATTGCATATGAACGATATGATCCATGGCGATCTTACCAGTTCCAACATTCTTTTAGAGGAGCTTCAGCCTGCTCTCATCGACTTCGGGTTATCGTCTTACTCGGGGTTGGCTGAGGATAAGGCTGTGGACATCTACGTGCTTGAAAGAGCCATGGTGAGTACACATTCTAAGTATTCAGATAAGTATGTGGAGTGGTTGTTGAAGGGCTACGAAGAAGCCCACACCAAGGCAAAGGGCAACGGCGCTGGAAAGAAGTTAGTGGAAACGTTGCGTAAGTTGGACGAGGTGAGGTTGAGAGGAAGAAAGAGAAGCATGTTGGGTTGAGAGAAGTAGGAGAGAAGTTCCTATTGGTCAATATCATAGGGTGGAAATGGTTTGAAGTTTTACACAGCTGATTCAGAAGCAACAGAGATTAATTAAGATTGTCGGAGTCGATTAATAGAGTGAGATCTCATTAGGAATATGATTTTGTTCACTAGTATTTTAATTAGGCTGTTTCAAATATGATCATTCTCTTGCTATCATTTTAACTCTTCTCTTACCTCATCATATAATACTCCATTCCCTCTAGTTCAAACCTATGCTACTATTACTATTACATTACATCAAAGCCGTTTATCGTTAATGTAGAACTAAAATCATATAGATATATAATACATGTAAAACCTGTATTTTCAAAGCTGGTGCTAAAACGACACCTGCTCAATAATTTCCCGATCAAAAATGAGATCAAAACTCTTATAAGCTTGATCTCCCAAATCCAAAACGTTGGTTTCGAATTCTTCCTTTTCCCATGCGTCCTTAAGCAATTTGACTACATTACCTCCAATGGTTGAAGAAACTGAACTAGAACCATCTGAAAATCTGTCGGTCAAGAGGGTTCTTTGACTGGCATCGTTAGTTGCAGCTCCAATCACAAACAAACTCACTGCCGTTAAACACATGCATTCAGGAGTGACGTGAGCCAATTCCTCAAAAGCACAGTTGACGTATTCCTGAATGTTTGGTAAATAAGATGGAATAATTGGGTTGGATATCTTTTCAAAAAATATCTTGGAGGCATTGAGAACAACTCCGGCCACGGCCAAGTTAGATTTCAAGTCTTTATGTGAAATAAGATGCGTTTTGTTGGATTTCATTGCCTCCAATTCAAGTTTCCATGATTCTATTTTGCTTTGGACCTGGTTAATGTGCTCCTTTAATGGGTAAATCATTTTCCAAAATATTTCGTTATTCATGAAGAGTTTATCGTTTTTATCATTCAACCGGACTAAGTCCTTTTCGAATTGGAGTCTCAATAACCAGGTGAGTTTGGTATTAACTTCGAAAGCCTCAAGAGCAGAGCCAACTACTGGGTTGTTCATCCAGATAATGTCACAGTCCTTGTACACGGGATAATTCAACCATTCCTTGATCTCGGGGAAGAAACTGTAGGGAGATGGAAAAGTAGCAAAGTCTTGTTTAGAGCAACAGAACAAGTTGACCGAGTAATTGAAAACGAAACTGTCCATCAATAATTTTTCTGAAGGAGTGATTTGTGATTGAATCGAGGCTTTTGGGGTCAATGCAAGATTCTGAGCCGTAGAACCAGATCCAGAACCATTCTCCTCGCTAAGATTAATTCGTTTGAGCAATTGTTTCTGGTTGTGTCGCCTTTTGAGAAGGTTATAGACAAAAATCAAGTGCTTGGCACATCTCGAGCCATTAAGACCAAAAGAACGGTCTCTGAGACACAAATTCAAACCAGCACCAATGAGCCAGTCACTGTCGATATCAACTTGGTTTAAATGTATGGATTGACTCAATTCCCGGAGTGCTTTGTAGTACTTGTGTTCGGCCAACTGTTTGTAGTAGAGGGTTAATTCGCCATCTTGGGACTTCAGGCGGTGAGAGCAGAAGAGAAATGTGGCTCCACAACTCAAGAATATATCGGTCAAGACTTTGGATTCTGTTCCCATCTGCACCCAAATGTGGCCTGGGGTGAGAAGAGGGTGTGAATGAGGAAGTGAAATGGAAGGAATAAAGTTCATAATGAAATTGTAGTACAATTCGTAATCCTGGGGCGAAAACTGGACATTCAAGAATGGTTTCATGAGGGAAAATTCACCCATTGGACTTGGAAAAGAGCTTTGGACCAGGAGTTCGTTTTGGACTCCTTCCGATACGATTTCTATTATGTCGTCGACTTCTTCAATCACGTTGCCGACGTCTTGAATCACATCCACTTCTTCTATGACATTATCAACGGTTTGTATCACATCCTCTTCTGAAATGACAATTCCATCTTCTTTCATCACTTCTTCCACAATATTGGGCGACGAAAATGTTTTGGAATCAATGGAAAACGGCAGCTTGAAGCCAGGATCTTCTCCAGGAAGATTGGTTGGCACAGACTCGATTTCAAACATGGACTGGAGGCTCGAAGGCGGTTCTACCTTCACCTTTTCGCTGCTTGCCTCGGCCGAGACTGGATGGGCAAGGATCACGTTGAACAAGCCCTGTTTGGCCTGTAATTGGTTGGAGTCCAGGCCTGCTTCAGAAGTAGAAAAGGTGGATGGTTCCAAAGCCCCAGAACTGTCAACACGGCGCTTCTTGTTTCTTCTGATGGGAATGAAGTCGTAGGTAGTGGGCTCCAAGCGGAAATCCGTGGGCAACAGCTCGTTTTTGATGTCCGGATACACACATTTGATGGTGTTTCGAATACAGGCCAGACAGGCAGGCTGGCGTTCGTCACACTTCTTCTTGCGTTTTCGGCAGCAGAAACAGCCTGTACGGACACGGGAGTGTTTGGAGTCGATGTCGGGCTTGGATCCGGGGCCGGAGATGTCGAAATGGAGGGGATGGAGCTTGGAATGGGGAGGGAGCTGGATATGAGAGGGTTGGGAAAACATGATGAAATGGGGTGGAAACGGCGGGAAAAAGGGGAAGCGGTGAAGGCAGACAGGAGGACGCGTACGGAGGAGGGCAGGGGGTCCGAGATATGGCACCAGGGGCCAGGACGTGGAGAAGAGCCTGTGTAAGTGGTGACCTGGAAATCAACGGAGTGTATACTACTTATATATTCTACTACATTAATCATTAATAGTGGGGCGAAAAGTGAGAGGTGGGGTCTCGAGATAAGAGCACAAAGGGCAAGAGATAGAGAGATCTGCGGCCACAATAGAGGGCCTGCTGGTGCTACCTGTCCGTACATGTAGAGGCGAGGGTGTTGGGTCGGTTTGGAGGCGAACGGGTCCATTTTGGGGTGTTAATGCCGGCACTAACGGTGGTGATATTTCACTGAAGCATCGGCCTTTTTCCAACATTTCCGGTGCCTCCGCCATTTGGCGTAATTAGGTGGGCCCAAAGCACCAGGGTGCGGAAATTGGGGCAGTCGGGCAATATTACAGGCGGGGTACTGCCGAGATGACCAACAGGGCTTGGGTGGATGCAGTTAGGGAAGGAAGGGACGGGTCGGGGTTTACTGTTCGTTGGAGTCGGTTGTAGGCGAAGATATGATACGGGGTGTAGAGGCACTGGGCTGGGGCTGCCGTTTTCGGTAGCGATCGCCTTGGAGCTCTCGCTCGTTACGTGGTGTTGCTTATCTGGGCCCCATTTCCACATCAAACTGGACGGGCAAATTGGGTGAAGTATCTGTTGGAATTCTTCCTCGCATGAGAATAAGGTATAAGCTTTAAGGTTAAGGTATTAGGTATAGAGTTGGACGCAAGGGCATGCAGTGTTCCGATATGGAAAGTGTCAGAACTGAGTGTCACATAGGTGTCATACAGGTAGATCGATAAGATCGTTGTAACTCGCCTTGCTCATATGACATATATGATCGGGCATAAGCATTGTTTTCCAGTTTCTTTCGATCATGGCGTATTTATTGTAGAGTCAAGTTCTATTTCTTGGTGTTATTTCCGGTAAGTTCTGGTCCACATATGTCCGTGAGCAGATCATGCAAAGAATACGTAGAATAGATGCAGTGTGTGACAAACACGACTGGTGGATTGTTCGTGTTTGTTATTTCCGGAGCTGGCAGTCTGGTAGCTATTTTACGTGATGATGGATACGTAATTTTCTGGTAAGTATTTGCATTTGTTCTTATTTTCAGATCATATTTCTGGTCCTAGCTCTGGCTCCTAGAAGTGTTTAAAATATTGTTGCATTTGTAGAATACTTGTAAAGGCTATGGCTACCAATCTTCTATTGGAATTATTTGCATCGCAAGTACTGTTGAATATCTTACTGGCCCTTGTAATTAGATTTGTTATTTCTCCTGGTTGTTTTGATGTAATTTCTGGATAGGACTTTTTGCTATTTCAAGTTCAGATTGGAGTATGTTCTTCGTTGATCTAGATCCTGTGACGTACCACTATTCAGTAATTTAGATATTTAGTGTTCTTTTCTGGTGAGGGTTGCACGATCTCACTTTCCAGTCTTGTCCTTTCAAGGTTGTTCGGATTGCAGGTCGCCGAAGAAATTGGTTCCGAGATTGTATTCTGTGCATGTGCTTCAACTATTCATTCATGCTTCTTGTTGGAAGAGCACAAAGGAATATGCTCCTACTACCTAATTTTTTACGAGATTGCAATTAGTGGAAATGCTAACCATAATCGCATTCTATCTTATGTTATAAACAGTAGTATTGATTAATTCAGACCAGATTCATAACGGATCATATATAAGCTCACATTTTAACAACACCATGTTCAGTTGTTCGAATGATACTATTTTGATTAGGAAAGAACTTCGTTATTTCTGTAGCTGGTGAGTGCTTTTTGTGAATAAATATTGGTAAAACCGTGGCACTCCTTCTAATGTTATAATTTAAAGTAGCCACTATTCTATTCCTTTAACTGAAGTGAGCCTGTCAAAGATAATCAATTTGGCCAACACCCAAAGTATAATTCATTAGCAAAAGTTCAATTACTTGCAAGAGTTCAATTACTCTAAGCGTTTGTATTCTTTACAATTCTGAGGTAACATCAAGTACTACACTAAATTTATAGATCCAGTAAATATATCATCATTTCTAGCACTTGAACGAAATTATGTACTTGCCCAAAACTCCATATCATAAGAAACTGTGAGTTTTCTCCATTCTACCCAACTCCAAGTTCGCTACCATCCAATTCACATCCCTGGTTACAAAACCACTTACCCCATATTCTCACCCTACACACTATACTGTTATCTTCTCACTGAAAAATTACTCTTCACCAACATGTTGAGGCTTCTTACCAGACACTCCATACCCGTGAACAAGTCCACATTTTCGATCCAGGCATTCCGGAGCTTGTCCCGCTATCCATCGAATGAACAAATCTACATTCATAAACTAGACTCCAATGTGGCAAGATACTCGTTTTCTCCTCGTCCCGATGCCATCCATATTGGTGAAACCAACCAGTTGGGAAGATTAACGCCCGATAACTTCCGAGTTAACGCTTCCTTCGTCTCCTTACTCCAAAGTACCATGGCTTCCAATGTCACTGACGACTTTTCCTTCATCATGGAGGCAGGAATGAACGCACTGCTGTTCATGCCCATTTATGACTTTAGAGAAGTTCCCCGCTACGCCCGTGTTCCAGAGATCGAGAACGTGTTTGGCTACCTTCAAGTGGATGACTCAGGCAAAATTGTGCCAGAAAGTTATCAAGATAATGTCATGTACCGGGTATGCAGTGGAACCAGTGGATTGCCCAAGTTGACGGACCACATGTACGAAAAGGTACAGCAAGCATGTGAAGCGGAGTGTAAATAGAAGAACAGAGATGAGAAGAAGTAATGGGGGTAATGAAGGGGTCTGTATTTAGCTGATTTCAATGGACGCAAATAATTGATAGAATTTGAATATCGGGAGAAGTTAGATTCGGTGTCCAGTTGGGCTTATTTGGAATATAGATGGTAATAAATCTGCACCATTATCCAGCAAGATACTTTGAAATGTCGAACGAACCTGACTTTGGTTTTCTAACTAATTTACCATTTCTGCCGTGACAAACGTGGAGTGGAAAATAGCAATTAAGTCATTAGCTGGACAGACAGTATAGAAGGAAAAACAGAAAGCAGAGTAATAACTACACTTTTCAAATTTGGACCTACTGGTTCTGTATTGTTCTTTCGGCCCTTCGACAAATAGAGTATAATTCATGTAAATTCATGTTCACTTTGAATCAATTTCGGTTCTAAAACATTTTAAAAAACGAACTTCTCTAATTACGTAGAGAGCAAAATATTAAGTATTTACATCACTCACTTTGTGAAACACTAAATCGGTCTAACCTCTTCATGTAAATCATGCAAAAAATGATTTTGCCCAGGATCGAACTGGGGACGTTCTGCGTGTTAAGCAGATGCCATAACCAACTAGACCACAAAACCACGTATGAAGACCAAACAGATCTACTTTCAAAATGAAGAAACAAAAGCATTCACAGCATCTAGATATTTAATGATTAAACCATTAAGGTAGTAGGCTTCTATCGGGTTGAATGTTATCAAATTTCAAATTAATGAAATAGTAATTTTCCACTTTTAATTACCTAAACCTTCAATAACGAAACGTGTTTCCAAGCCTAGGCAAAAGCTTCCGATTGAATTCAGTTTAACAAGAGATTTTGCGGTCGTAAAGCAGTCTGGCATTGTGTCTCGTGATTTAGTGCTGGCTTGAAGGCTCAACAGCTATGCTTCCACCTACCATGTGAAAACTTACAGGAAGTCGAGCGATGTGCAAACGAAGGCAAGCAAAAGGAGTGAACATTATAATTATTGGGCCATTAAGCCAGAGCTAGTGTAAAGGAATCGATAATGGTTTTCAACTGATGATTAAAACATTCCGAATATGCAATATTGATAGTATATGGATTGGAAATGTGCTGGGATAATTGCATACTATTTTCAAGGCCAAAGGGGCCATGTCTAGTGTCAAGATTGCTGCAACCACTCCTGCCGAAGGGTTGCAGCATTCCAAGAGGCACATGGCTTGATAGGCCCTAGCCATACCTCATGCGGCATTGGCATATTATATGGAGAATTGCGTCCCTTTGGACCAGTGCCTCGAGCTGTCAAAAACGACCAGGGTCCCTACCACATAGCGGTATACGACAGAGACATGGGGCATCAATAGTCGGGTACACGTGCTGTTTCCTGCAAGGCACTCCTTCCAAGGTTTTATTCAAGCAACGACCAAAGTGACAGTCAGATAGAAAAACTTTAGTCTGCCTCAGTAGCATGTCTGTCCCAATAACATGTCAACCTCAGTAGCATATGTCGAGTTTTGTGCTCCAAGACAGTTCGAATTCTGGTTCTACTGGGCCACTTTTGCACCCGAAATGCGCTTTTGCCACCTAATGAAAATGGACGGCCAAAAAACCGTTGGTTGTAGTTTCCTGCCCTCTTGTTCCGTAGTTACATGGTTACACTTGGTGCACCTATTGTCTAGAATTCCCTTCAAAATTTGGATACATTCCCAATAGCCCTTCCATTCACTCTTATTACTCCATTCCTCCTATCCTGTTATTTCTCCCATTCCTACCATTGCTCTGATTTCACGTCAATTACTTCCCACTAATTCTTCTTTCGTTTCCAATTGGTGGTCTATCTCCATTACTGGGTCACATATACTCCAATAAACTTCTAGTTTCCGTAACTTCTCCATTGCCTTTCCTTTCAGTTCTTCCGAGGAAGTCATCTCCCCCGCGCCAAAGGTTCCTGACCTCGAATTCCACCCGGGTTTCCCACCTATCAAGTTCCAGGTCGTGTCCTCTTTCTTATCAACGTGCATTATCGCATTTTCTATAAAAAGACCACAACCCCCAGCTTTTGACACCATCACTCTCCCCATGCTCAGCTACTCTGTCCTCTGGTCCATAGTGGCGCTCATGGTCTTGGACAAGGCGGCTGCCTTGCCCCAAAGTATCTTCAAGAACAACAACAACAAGGCCTTTCGTGACGGCTCGGGCTCAGGACCCTCGTGTCCTATAGACAGCCCTGTTTCGTGCTCTCTCCTGGGCTCAGATGGCCAGAACTCGTGTTGTTACGAGTCTCCTGGAGGAATTCTCCTCCAGACCCAATTCTGGGACTACAATCCCGGCATTGGTGCTGACGACGAGTGGACTTTGCACGGTCTTTGGCCAGACAACTGTGACGGTTCCTACGAGCAATTCTGTGACAGCTCCCTCAATTTAAAGGGAAACGTCAAGTCTGTGATTGTCGATCAGTTCAAGGACCAGACGTTATACGACAAAATGGTCCTGAACTGGAAGAACTACAACGGAAACGACGAGTCACTCTGGCAGCACGAGTTCAATAAGCACGGTACGTGTATCAACACGTTACGGCCCAAGTGTTTGGGCGATGTGCCCGACAACCAGAACATCTACGATTTCTTCAAGATTTCTGAGACCTTGTACGATCTGGTTCCCACCTACAAGTTCTTGACCGATGCCGGTATTACTCCAGATGCTTCGGCCACCTACACCAAACAGCAGATCGCAGATGCGCTTTCCAAGGGCTTTGGTGGCAAGGAGGTGTTCTTCAAGTGTGACCGCTCCGGTGCCCTTCAGGAAGTCTGGTACTATCACCACTTGAGAGGCTCGATTATTGGCCAGGACTTCGTGCAAATCGACAGTCTCCTGAACTCCAGATGTCCCCAGAACATCAAGTGGCTTCCCAAGACTAAGGGATCCCAGCCTCCTCCTTCTGACCCTGGAAACGGAAACCCACCTAGTGGAGATCCCGCAGGTAAAGGCTTCATCAGGCTCTCCAACAACCCTGGTTGTCTCATTAGTGCTGGAAACTGGTACGGGTCTGGCACCTGTGCGACTTACACTGTCCTGGAATCCCAATTTGGTGGCTACAACTTGCGTACCTCCAAGGGATACTGTGGTTTCAACCAAAACAACGACTTTGCATGTGGCTCTGCGTATTCGCCCAGCAAGTACCAGTTCCAGTACGACATCAACAGCGGCGAGATTTCGTACGGAGGCAAGTCTGACTGGTGCTATGACCGTAAGAACTCTCGTGGTGGAGGCAATAGTCTCCAAATCCCCATCAAGTTGAATGATGGCTCTTGCGACTCGACTTTCAAGGTCAAGTTAAAGTAATTGATAGGCAAATGCATTCAAGATGGCCAAAACAAGTAGACTCTGGCCAAGAAGTTTAAGTCACTAAAAAAATCAGATAATTCTTATGGTTTCCATCCTAGCGATGGGAGTAAAATAAGGAATAAAATAAAATAAACACTCTAGTTCGTGATGATAGTAGATAGAATGTGTATCCTTTTTCTAATCTCGATATATTGAATTCTTGGCTCTTGTCCATATTTAATATGAGAATAAAAGTGTGAATAGTATAATACACAGTCACATTGAAGCAGATTCCACTTCCACCCGACATTATTCATTGTATTATCCGCTGCCAATACAGACAGTGAGTTATCCTTGTAGGGCTGCTCAAAAATACATTTAACTACTAATATCCAGTAATTAATACAAATTCCATTCGTTTTGTCATTGCTTTCCTTACAAACTAGATTCGAGATTATCTAATGCTGTATTATTAATAAATTCTTCCTATAAACTTCTCCAAAATTAAAGTATTTGTAGATTATGGAAATATGCTGATGCAAAGTCGGCTTTGTTTGTCCAAGGACAAGCGATTGAGATTTATTTGTCCATGGGCAGGCACTTGATCTTCACAACGTAGTACTTGCTCCGGACAGAAGTGCCATCGTCAAAGTGTCCTGGAACCTTCACCGGTGGAGGTGCCGAGTCTTCCTCTTCTTTGGTATCTTTATCACCACCCTCCGTTTCTTCTGCCTTCTTTTCTGAATCTTCCTTTTCTGCTTCCTCGGACCCTTCCTTCTTTTCTTCCTTGCCATCATCTTTCTCGTCTCCTTCCTTTTTCTCCTCCTTCTTCTCCTCTTTCTTGTCTTCGCCTTCGCTTTCTGAACTGGCCTCGATGTCACTGGGAATCGGGAGTTTAATGCTGGAATATAATGCGCCCATCGTGAAGTCGTTTTCACTGTGCTTGAAGAAGTAGGCGGCTCCCACCATGCGTACGACAGGAATCACCGTGTATATTATCATGAACGTTGCCGTCACCGCTGCCATGAGCCAGCTGAAGAAAGAAAACGCCACTAACGTCTTTCCCATGCTGCAGAGTGACAGAATATCGGTGGCTCCAGTTCCCTGAAACCGAACACAGCCGCCAAAAGATACGAATTCCTGGGTCATCAACACAAACGCCACGATCCACAACGCTAAGCACGCCAATTCCACCGATACTACAGCCATGTTGGGCAATAGCTGGAGCGCTGGAGGTATGAGTATCATCAACATGTACACCAAAGAAACACACGAGATGGCCACTACTCCTGCCACTTTCGGGAGTCCCACTGGTGTGTTCACTGTCAAGCCAATACTGGTGCCTAGGTTGATCAAGGTGCAAGCGAGTTGGACTAGCCGGAGTGCTAGCGATATGGTCGTACTGCTTGTCATGACGGAATTTGGGTGCAAAAGGCAAGAGGTGTAAAATCCCCGAAAACCGCCCCATATATAGTGGCGAGGGGGCAGTGTGGGGCGGACCTATTCTATTGGGGCTATCACTCCATTCCATTGATGGTTTCTACAGCCACTAAGCTTAGGAATGTCCACAATCGGAATTAATTACATGCATGAGATGCATCTACACCATGCCATGCACAAGGCGCATACAGCTGCATGGAGCTGCGTCGGGCTGTCCAGATCCAGTAATACGCGCTTGCTTTGCAAGGTCAACACTAAAGACACCCCATGTTGACCTGGTGTGTAAAGAACAGGGCCCATTGCTATTCAGTTGCACTTCAGTGGGGAATGAGGCCAGCTGCCGTCCAAGGCAAGCATAAATTACACTTTCTGGGCAAAGCAGAGGCGTTCCAGCATCAGGCATTTTGGGTTTTTCACGAGAGTGAAAAGTTGGTAAGATGGCGTATTGTGCCTGAGCCAGAAGAATAGGTGCTGGTTTAGACTAACTATTGTGATCGCGTTGGCCATCTGCACCTTCGGTGCATGTCCAGGGCGACCAGCCTGTACGACGTGTGACTTAGACGAGACGAGTCGAGAACTGCAATGTGCACGTCATCAGGATAAAGCGTATTGTTGAGATAATAGAGGTTACAGTTATTGTCAATGGTGGGTAAATCATCTCTATACTTGGCTTGTCTTGTGCTAGTAGTTGTGGTTGTAGTTTGGCTGAGGTTGTGGTTCCAGTTAGGCTTGTATATCTGCTTGTAGGAGTCAATTTCTGGGGATACAGACTGCAAGTAGTAGTTTTTGAGACAATTGGAGATCAGAGAATTACAGATTGTAACAAGTGAACGAGTTTGTTGAGAAGCACGGAAAATATGACAATCGGCGGAGGCGTGCTATCTGGAACTGCAGTACAGGTTTGCCAATTGAATGATCTTACTGCGGTAAAGTGTGTTGACTGAGTAATTTTTATGCTGCATTGATAGAAATTGCTCTGTGATTAATTGGTGACTTATCTGATGTCGATCTGTTGCTTATTGTAGTATTAGGCCGCCTTGACAATACGAATAATAAGTTTGAGTTTCGTGTGATCCAAAGGAGTAGCATTGCTCTCTGTTGAAATCAGGTGCTTCTTGAAACCAGGTGCTTCTTGGGATTAGCTTCTGTAATTGCTACATCAATTTACCTTTAGAAGCTCTCGACAGGTGATATTCCAAGTAAAGTATCCGCAGGACTTCAAAACCAGACGCTCTTTAAGTTAAGCAATTCTCAATCATCGAAGTCTAAATTCAATTCTTTAATTACAATTGAATATTCAATCTACACGATTTCATCCGTTGAGGATACCTTTATTAATTTATATAAGACCACTGCTCTTTTCTTTTCCGCTTTCTAATAGAATTAGAACCCAATGTATAAAAATCGTTATTTGGCAATTTTCATCGCCGTCATTAAATGCAGTTGAAGCAATTAAGCAAGAATAAAGTAAAACATGCTGAAGAAGAAAGAACAGTATTCAAAGCCATCTAGTATCTGTAGATGTCAGCCTTGAATGGACCTTCCTTTGGAATACCCAAGTACTCGGATTGGACGTCAGACAAGACGGTCAACTTGGCACCCAAGTGGTCCAAGTGACATCTGGCAACAGTCTCATCCAAGACCTTTGGCAACAAGTGGACACCGACGTCGAACTTGGAAGCCTTACCGAACTCAGGGTACTTGCCTCTGAATTCAGCATCGTCAGCCTTGAACAAAGCGATTTGAGCCAAGACCTGGTTGGAGAAGGAACAGGACATAACGAAGGAAGAGTGACCGGTGGCACATCCCAAGTTGACCAATCTACCGTCAGCCAACAAGATGACGTGACGGCCGGAGTCCATCAAGTATCTGTCGACTTGAGGCTTGATGTTGACGACAGACTTAGCGTTAGCCTTCAACCAAGCGACATCGATCTCAATGTCAAAGTGACCAATGTTACAGACAATGGCGTCCTCTGGCATGACACTGAAGTGCTTACCGGTGATGATGTCACGACAACCAGTGGTGGTGACGAAGATTTGACCGATAGAGGCAACCTCATCCAAAGGAGCAACTTGGTAACCGGAAACGGCAGCTTGCAAAGCGTTGATTGGGTCAATCTCGGTGACAATGACTCTGGCACCCATTCCTTGCAAGGCCATGGCACAACCCTTACCGACATCACCGAAACCGGCGACAACGGCGACCTTACCGGCAATCATGACGTCGGTGGCTCTCTTGATACCGTCGATAAGAGACTCACGGCAACCGTACAAGTTGTCGAACTTGGACTTGGTGACGGAGTCGTTGACGTTGATGGCTGGGACCTTCAACTTACCGTCTCTGAGCATGTGGTACAAGTGGTGGACACCGGTGGTGGTCTCCTCGGACAAACCGAAACAGTCCTCCAACATCTCAGGGTACTTTTGGTGGACGAGCTGGGTCAAGTCTCCTCCGTCGTCGAGGATCAAGTTCAACTTCTTGTCGTCCTTGAAGGCGAACAATTGTTGCTCGAGACACCATTGGTACTCCTCCTCGGTCTCTCCCTTCCAGGCAAAGACTGGGACACCGGTGGCGGCAATGGCGGCGGCGGCGTGGTCCTGGGTGGAGAAGATGTTACACGAAGTCCAGGTGACCTCAGCACCCAAAGCGGTCAAGGTCTCGATCAAGACGGCGGTCTGGATGGTCATGTGCAAACAACCGGCGATTCTGGCGCCCTTCAAGGGTTGGTCTTGGCCGTACTTCTTTCTGATGTACATCAAACCGGGCATTTCGTTTTCGGACAATTCGATGTCCTTTCTGCCGAAGGCAGCGAGCGAGATGTCGGCGACTTTGAAGTTTTGGGCTGGAGCAGACATGGTGAGAGGAATGCAGTAGTGGTGAAATTTTTCGTGGGCATCGAGTGGTTCTTATAGTTTTTTGGCGGCACGTGCGCCTGCGCCCAGGTGCAGGCGCCCAACACCCAATACGAGGTGCAGGTACGACGGCACGGGCCATGTGAAGGCTCCAGTCCGAAGAAGAGGAAACCAACAGGGTGTGCAGGAACGAACAGACGAGCCACGTGAAGCCGTTGGGTTATAATCGCCAAAGAGGTGGAAGTGATTTAGTGTAATTGAATGGATGGAATGGATGGAATGGATGGAATGAATTGGAAAGAATTGGAATGAATTGGAATGAATTGAATGGATGGAATGAATTGAATGGAGTGGGACTTGAGAACTGGGACTTGAGAACTGGGTCGACTGAAGAATGGGGCAGTTGGAGTTGGTCTGGATAATGAGCACTGGCACCGGGTTTGGAGTGTAACAATTGGGTAGATTCGATTTAGAGAATGGGCTTTAATCAGTGTATGGATTCTCAGAATTGAGTGCACTGATTTCTGAGAATTGAGTACACTGGGTATCTGTGAATTGAGTAGACTCCACTCTGAATGATGGGTAGATTGTGGGGTTCCTGGGTTGGAGCTTTGTGGATATCTGAAAAATCAGCCCAGGGTTGCATTCAGATAACTGAAATTTGAGAGTGTTCCGCATACTGATGATTCGATTATTTATGGGCACATAGCGGAAACGAATGCGGTACTGACTGGGTCTTCTGTATAGTGGCAATTGAGTATACATTCTACATTGGAGTATCCGAACTAATCGCATTTGCCGAGGATTTGGCTTCTGATAGCTGAATCGAGTGGTTGCCCTAGATACCTGCTAATTTAGTGGATAGTGATACTGAAAAATTGAGCTGCAGTGTCCGATACTGAATTTGGAATGCCGAATAGAGAATTCTGATAATGACGTGCTAGTAGACTGATCGAGCGCCTTTACTATGGTCCTGGTAGCTGAAAATTGAGTAATTGATCTGGAATCTGATTGCCTGGGTGAATTACGAGGTGGGAAGTGTTTCATGGCTCTGTTTGATCTCTATTGGTTAAATAATTAGATGTAATCAAGACAAGAGAGCCTTTTAGTAGCGAGAATAGTGTAGCTGATGAACTTATCCATTCTGGTCTTCAATTATTACGTACCACTGCTCAATTCTGGTCGTATAGAAGGTTGTAGTCTCCAGCTGCTAAATTTGTGGGTGCATCTTCAACTATGGGGCAATGTGTCCGATCTAAGCTGAGGAGACGAATATCGGATATCGGTTACTTCCAATAGTCCTGATCCGGATGTATACAAGACCTTGTCCTTGTTGCAATCTACGTAGTTGCAAATTTGGGGGTTGTGGAGTGTTTTTGTTGGAAACGGGCCTGAATAGATCTGATATTTTTGTTGAAATTTGCTAGATAAACTAATTTATTTATTCGTTTACAATTTGTTCAAAGCATAAGTATTATTCATTCAGTTGATTTATAAAGAAGACTTTGCTTTTGCAATTGAATTCGAATCTCTACTATAGGAATTTCTTAGCGCCTAGTAATTGAATGGAATTACTACGTTAGTATTCCTAGGTAATAAATTCATGTAGTTTACTTTTTCTTTGGTTACTGCTACAATACTTTTCTAATGGGCAGTTATGTGAAACCTGAGCTTTATTTCATGTCGATATTAGCGAAGATAAATGTCAGATTTCAAGAGTTGTTGCTTAATATGATATTGAGAAATATAGTATGGGCTTCACACCAGTTCAAGCTATTGGTCCAACTACGAATATATCTACTTGCGTGTTGTTCAAATAAGGTATTAAGAGCTATTAGTTCGTTTTGACTACACTATTCTTCGTAAATGTACTTCCTCATTCTAAAACTCTTCTATCTGGTACTTAATTCCGCCCGCCTCGAAATGGTGAATTCCGACACAAATCCACATTTCCAATGGTTTTGACGTAGTCTGCTACATTTTCGTAATCGTAAGTCGTATCTATTGAGCTAGAAATTGTTTAGATATTCACCTTGATAAAATTGTGCTAGTTTCTTGCACCATTATAAAAGCGTAATTATATAGCAATCACCAAATCTCTATTAATCGAACTGGAAGGTCACCATGAATTTAATTCATTCCGCAATTCCACCCAAGGTTTCCGGTTTCAGAGCTCAAACTTGAGCCATTCCAAGTCCTTCGTCTCGTCCAGGTTCTGGAGCTGCAGCTTGAGTCCTGTGGTGAGAGACAGCTGGGTTGGTTTCATTGCTGCGGCATTGGCATGGGTGCTGTTGAGGCCCACATTGGCAGAGCCCTTGGCAAAGTCAAACAATCGGTCATCGGAGTCAATGTCCATCGGAATCTCACCGATACTCAAAAGCTCGTTATCACGACCAAGCATTTCTACCACCTGGTCATCCAAGTTATGATATTGTGTCAGATCGCCCAAAGCAGAGGATGGCATTACCTCAGGGTTAAGAGGAGTCGCAGGGATACTGGACGATGTGTCGCTGAAGTTGCTGCTGGGGGCTATTCTGGCGTTTTGACGGGGCAATTGGGCGTTCAAATACGACGACTGTGATGTGACGGAACTGGGTGTACTGACTGTGGGTGGGTTGGCGGTCATGGCATACGACTGGTTCAAAAGGGCACCTGCGTTGGTGAAGGAATTGCCAGTATTAAGTGTTATGGTAGTGGTGCTGTTCTGGCGAGAGAGATTGCTGGAAACGGGGTTATCGAAGTACGAGTTGCCACCAGAAGTTAGCCGTTGGTTGAACAAGTTCATATTGGAGGAGGTTAATGAGGACGATGCTTGGGACAAGGGGCCGATAGAATTGCGGGCCGCCAAGTTCGTGGACGAGGTTCTGCGGTTGAAGGACGAGGACTGGAACTGCAGGTTTGACATGGAGTTGTACTTCGGTATAGCCACATTGCTGGTAGGAGTTCCGGGAGTGAAGCCTTGTGAGGGGCCCTCGCCATAGTACCCGTTCATGTAGCTGTTAGAAAGGCCGGTCGATGAAAGGTTGCGTCTACCGAGGGACGAGTTGGTGGACATGCCGTCATAGTAGTCCCGGTTGAAAGCGAGGTTACCGTCGGACTTCTTGCGCTTGAACTGAGGTTGTAACAGGGAAGGTTGGGGGCAAGGCTGTTTGCCGTAAGATGAGTTGCTTACAACGGAAGACGTTGGGCTGGAAAGCTCATGGGCAGCATCGCTATCGCCATTTGCCATGCCGTTGGTGGGAATGGGAATGGACCGGGAATTAAACGAGCTTCCTGGTGTCATGGGGGTCAGCGGTGCTGGGGAGTCGCCCTTTCCGCTGGGCTTGGGGAGAATTAAAACGTTTTTGTACCGAGCATTGGCACCGACAGAGCTGGAAAACACACTGGGGGTGTTACCGGTGTATGTGGGGTTGAACTTAGTCCTATTGATGGGTTCTGCCGGGGCGATGCGAGAAGTGAAGGAGTTGTTGCGGGAAATGGAGGTCAACGGCGCGGGATTGGAGGAGATAGGGGCCGAGGAGGGGGCCAGGGTGCTGGTCTTGGGGTTTGCCGTCGAAACACGCCGGCTGGACCGCTTTTTGATGACGTCTGTCTTGAGACTGAGGGGCCGCGTAGTGCCATGCAACTTGTAGAACAAGCCGCAGGCGTTGCACAAGGTATTGCCCTGGGGATCTTTCCGCCACAACGGCGTCTTGAGGGTATGACAATTGGAGCACTCGGTGGCCTTGGCGGTGGTTTGGGGAGGGCCCTGGCCCTGGAGGGACGAGGTGAGGTTGGACTTAGTGGGAGGGGCCGGGGCCGGGGCGACGCGAGGTGCTGGAGACGTCTTGGACGGCGAGTTCTTCTTGACATCGACAATGTGTGGCGGCGAGTCGTTCATGCTGGTGGGGGTGACTGTAGTGGTGGTCGTGGTGGTGGGTGCACGAGGCTTCTTGGACGAGGCATGGGGAGGGCCCTGGGGATGGCTGGAGCCGCCATCCTTGGACAGGACAGGTCCCTGAGGATACGGCGGGCTGTTCTTGAGGTCTGTTAGCGACAAGGGCGACAAGAGGTCGAGCACCTTGTCGCGCTTGTTGTTGGAGACGGCGCCATCGTCGTCTGCGGGAGCCGAATTCATGAGCTGGCGCTGGCACTTAACGTTGTCCTTGCGGAGGTGCCTGTTCTCTACCCGGGACTGGAGCGAGAGGAGCTTTTTGGCGGAGAAGAAGAGCTCCATGATGGAGGGCCCTGCTTCAAGGTCTTGAGAAGACATGACAGCTGGGGGACGGGGCGGGCTGGTGACACGGGGAGAACGGGAGGATGGAGCTGGGGACGGGCTGATGGCGTACGTGTGCCTGTAAAGGGAGGAGGACGGGCGGGCGCTGGGGCAGAGGGGGAAGAGCAGAGAAGAGGTGGTTGCTTGAGGATAAAAATCAGCAGAAAATTCCGGTGTGCATGTAGGTTGGGGTTAGGGAGAGCTAGGGAGGGCGGTGGTAGCCAAGAATTGGGGAGGGAAAATAGCGAGAAGAGGAGGAAGAGGAGGAAGAGGGAGGGAAAAGAAAGAAGGGAGAATATGAAGGGAGAATATGAAGGGAGGAGGAGGGTGAATAATTACTGCAGTAGCTACTGGAATAGCTACTGGAAAAGGCACTGGAATAGCTACTGCAATGGAGATTGGAGGCCAAGGAGGCGGGAAACAGCGACACTTGGAGATGGACGGAGAACGGGGAATTAGGGAGAATTGGGGGAAGTGGGGGTGCTGGACCGGGAGCTGGCGAGAACTAGGCGAACTACGAGAACTACGAGAACTAGGGAGAACATAGATCTAGGGAGAATGTTCCTACTGTCAATTATTTCTAGGGAGAATTAGGAGTGGGGCTCGCGGTGCGCCGAGCCCAAGTCCTCGTCGCACATACCGGGACTCTCCATCTATTCGAGGCCATCGACTCTACTAACTCTTCCCTTTCTGCGTCTGTGTCTCTCTTTTTGAAAGGGGCCGGTTTCAGGCGTCGGGGCTGCCACAGCAGGCCACTTGGGCCCGTTTTCAGGCACCTACAGGTGCAAAGGACGCCTTGCGTGGTGGGGGGCGGCGAGATGCTGTTCGGAGTAGGCGTGAGTCATCGAGCGCGGCGTTAGAGAGAAGACAAGCGTGACAGAAGAAAAGTGACAGAATAAGGTGACAGCACCCAGGGTGACAGAATGTCGAGAAACAGAGATTCTGGCGTGCTAGGAGCATCGCAGCAGTCTGGAGCACAGTGCCAGTCTGGAGTGTAGCGACACACTATCAGAGGCACGCTCCGTCCACCGTCAAGATGTGGGGTGTGTTTCACTTGCTGGTAACTAACCGTAAATTGGCCAGGCCAAATTACCCAAATTACCCCGAAAGATTAACTCACAGAGTCAATTTAATTTCTCCGAGGCAAAGTGGCACATTGGCATTGCAGTGCAGGCGTATGTCAGATAGGGCCCGCCTGACTGGGTTCCGAATGGGCTCGGAATGGGCTCGCCACTGGGTATTCTAAGGGCTCCCGACTGGATCCCCAAAGGGCCTCTTTACTGACAAGACACCGTTCCAGTGCTTGTGTTCGTCAATGTAATATATACGCATATGTGAGCATTGTGAAATATGCTCAAGGAAAATAGTGCGCTCATAGTGACGTCGCGGTAGGGAAAGTCGGAGCACCAGTTGCAGTCCGGTGTTATGGTAGTCTCCCTAGCTTCCTAGCTCCCTAGCTCCCTAGCTCCCTGGTCCATAGTGAAGGCTGTTGCCGTGTCTCCTAGTACTAGTACTAATACTAATGGGAGTGCGATAACTATTAGCTCTTGGTATGATGTCATTCGCTGGAGCCATCGCCGATGCTCAAGCCCTCGCTACTGCCGTGGCACTAATACTCTTTTTCTGGTTCAAAACCACCCACCACCACGGGACAGTGAGGTCCACCACCACCACCACCATCATCACCACCAGGATCAAATGCGCTGCACCGCCAGCTTTGGCAAATGCACTGGACAGCCCGCTTTGGGAAATGCCCATCGGAGATCGCCACTCCCAACAGAATCTTCCTGTTTCCGAAGACAATACCGCCATGGTGGCGGTGGAATCCGAACAATCCTGCTCCATCGCTGATTCAGTGAAATATTATCGTGCGTAATAAGGTACCGCGGCTGTGTCTCCAAACCAAACTTCCCCTTTAAACGGGCTGTAGCGAGGCAAAAGTGCTGAAAACCGGCACATGAGCCACGCCCATCGAGGAGGTTCTGTAGCGTCAATATGGAGTCCTTGGAGCTTTGGGGGGATAAGATACTCTGCCTCTCTCAGAGGCTAATAGTATAGGCTTGAAGAGACAATTGCACGTGATCGGGGGCCAACGGGGTTGGCCAGGCTACCTGGGAGGAACCGGCCGATGGACGTGGCTTTGGCCTACGATGTGGGGTAGAGAGACGAAGGCTCGGCAACAGCTCTGAAACCAGCAGCAGTTCCAGACAGGGGGATGAAGTGTCACGTGATATTTGGTCACATGCTGTAGATGTAGCTGTAGACTCCCTTCCTTGTGTGCTTGTTCTAACTGGCCTTCACTAGGTGCTCCCAAGGCCTTCCTACGGAGCAAGAGTCTTCACCTACCATAATTTCCATTTTGAATCACGTCTCTTTCGTTGAAATCAAATTGATTCAGAAAAGCACGTGACGCAAAGGAAACAAGTGGCCCCAACGTCCCAGGACACCCAAGGGCATCGTCATTGTATCCAGGACTCGTGCCACTCGATGCATCTTCAGGTAGGTGCAAACACGGGTCATTAACCACCTTCCCAGTTCAATTTAACGAAAGGTATCTATGGTCACGTGACAGCTCTACACCAAGTCTATTTATATAGATTATATGCTCGATATAGGTCGTATCAAAATCTCAGTGCCGCCGTTTACGCAACAGCCTCGCTCTTTTTGTATCTTCTGTGGTGGTGGTTGTTGTTGTATTTTGATCCGCCGTTCGAGGACTCAATTGGATTGCTATTATCGGCATGAAGTCTATACTCGAAAGAAACACCAAGAACACGTTCGGAGGAGCCGTTATCCAACGTGTCCACGGTTTCCTGGCCCTGTATAATGGCGTCACACTCACGAATGACCCTCAAAATTGAGTCGCAGATGATTCTGCGTGCCTGGAATGGGGTCAATTTCTTGCTGGACTTGTCCTCGTCCTTCTTGCCCTTGGTTCCGAAATTAAGGTTGGTGTTCCACACACTGATGAAGTCCTCGTCTTTGCGCACACTCAACACCAAGCCACATATGTCATTAAGAAGCAAATCCTGGTATTCCTCGGGGTTGTTCTCTGGAATGAGCGAACCGGTACTGGTTTTAAGAAGTAACCGTTCCCAGATCAAACAAGTCCGCTTTCTCGTCTTCTGTGCCGCCTCCAAGTCATCGGCAGACCGGCGATTGAACCGGAACACCCATCTTCCCCCCTTGGTGTTGATGGGGTCTTCCCAAACCGGGTTGATTCCACTCTTGAAAATCAAAAGCTCGGTGCCAATGGCCAATTCCGACGACCGCTTGAGCGACGACAAACTCATCCACAACTGCTCCACCGATCCTATGGATGTGAGCGCCAGACTATCCAAGAGGGACAAAAACTCGATCTCGTGGGTAGTCTGCAAGTACGAGTCCACGGCGGCAGCGGCAGCTCCAGAAGCCTGATTTGCATTGGCTTCGTCTGAGCTGGCCACCGAATCCTTTTGTCCCCGCAATTTGTTGCGGGAATGGTGCCATATGGTCCAGCAGTACGGAAGAATGTGATGGTCCACTGGGATGCGGCTCAAGGTGTCTTCGGACGCCTTGATGGGGTCTCTTTTGGGCAAGAGTTCGCTGGCAGCAATGCTGTGGTGATGCAGGGAGTGGGAGTGGGAGTGGGAGTGGTGTTGCAGGTGTGAATGGTTGGAGTTGGATCCGTTGTGTTTATACGAGGACTTGTAGGAAGACTTGTGGGAAGGAGCGGGTCTTGGGGCCTCGGTGGGCCCGGTTTTCATGATTCTGTTGAATAACGACTCCGCTCTCTTGAGATTCTCTGACATGGCGACGTTTCGGACAGTTTGGCGAAGAATGGGGCAAGTATGGGGATGGATGTAAGGATGGAAAAGGTTGGGGAAGAGGACGAAGTGACGGGTTTTCGAGACGGGATAAACGAGGTGAGGATTTCCGGCAAGAGGAGAGGTGTATCAATGAACGTGTGGATCGGATATGGTTCAGCTGAGGCTGTTTGACTGGTGGTTTAGGAAAGAGAAGAGGTGTAATGGAAGGTGGAGTGGACAAAGTTAGTTTCGCATCGACGTATGTGGTGGAAAATTTTTCGAGCTAGCGAGGGCGTAAATGGGGAGGGTAAAGGGCCTATAGAATGAGCTGTGCTGGAGGGAAATAAGATCTGATTAGCTCAAAGTGTATTGCTGTTTCCAGAGTCTCTATTCGTCTTTTTGGGGACAATTTGCGGTCCCAATTACATGAAATAGATGGGGCTTTGTTTCGGAAAATACTCTGACCGTACTGTCTTCCGCGGAGTTGGTGCGGCACAGTGCCTGCGGAGAGCGTTATTTTGTCGCTAATTTTGGGAGCTGGAGCCAAATTTAGGGAGAACCTTGACAGCTCTAGAGAGAGCTTTGACAGATTCTAGAGAGAGCTCTCGCTACAACTTCGTGAGAGGGATTAGTCAGAACCAGCTCCAAACTCCAGGTTCTTGTCGTCTAGAACTGCCCTTTTCCTGTTTTGTCAATCTGGCCAATTAGTTCGTGCAGAAGTGGCCAAATAGTGTATGTATATGTTGCATTGGATTTGAAAATCCTTGAGCGTCGTGGTGGACTCACTGAATATTATTGAGAATTGGAGAAAATGGCCATTTGACCTTTGAGGTTAATGGTAAATACCTGTATACTATACTTGTTCAGATGGGGTTAGGGTCAAATCTATGTGTCTTGATAAATTAAATAAATTAAGATGTCACTGAAAGTCTTTTGTGGAGGACTTCTTGGATAATTTTTGGCAATTATTTCCATGGTCCGACTATTGGTCCATTGTAACCCCATGCTTTAGTGAAACTAAGAGAATTTGATAAATAATCAAATGGAGCTGATCTTGGTTAACCAGCGAAAATTATACAGGGTATTGAAAGTCTTTGAAATCTGGGATTATTAATGGACTCTGGATTGGCAGAAGTCTATTTTTAGGATACTTTTCGACAGATAACTCGACTTCGTGATTTAATAGTCCATTCCTGATTCTTTGGACTCTGGACTCTGATCTAGTTATTTTACAATTCTTTATTGTCATAATTGTATCTGCTTGGGGTTTTAATCTCTTTACCTAGACTAGCACACCCCATATATCTATGATTTCAATCACCATTACTCATGATATTTCAAGTCCATTTCTTCGAATTACTTTATGCTCTGTTCTACTCTACGTGTCAATAGCGTTAATTCGTTGTATTCTTAAGCCTTGGAGTAGTAGTGTAAGTATCCTCCCAAGGTCTTGCATCCGTTGATGTAGTTGGAAACGTCCAACTTCTCGTTGATAGAGTGGGCTCCGTCGTCTCCTCTACCCATTGGCAACAACAACACGTCGACGCCTAATTGTTGCTCAAAGGAGAGGGTGATTGGAATAGATCCACCTTCTCTGGTGAAGTCGGGAACGATACCCCACACGTCCTGGGTGGCTCTGGAGGCGGCAGTGAAGGACTCGTTGAAAGGGTTGGAAACCCAGTAGGCACCGTCGTGGAACAACTCGACCTTCATGGTGTTTGGAGACTTCAACTCGTCGAACTTCTGCTGAACGTGTCTGAACACCAACTGGTCCAAATGGACAGAGGTGATGTTGGGAACAGTTCTGATAGAGAACTTACCAATGACCTTAGCAGGAATGACGGTCTTGGCTCCTCCTCCGGAGAAAGCACCCTCAATACCGTGCAACGACAACGAGGGGAATCTCCAACGGTGCTTCAACAAGTCCTGCTTGGTCTTGTGCAAGCAGGTGTTGGAGCCGGCGGCGGCGTTGAACTCGTCGACTGAGAAGTCGATGGCGTCGTACAAGCCGTTCTCCTCTTCGGTGACAGGAACCACCATGTCCTGGATACCATCGATGTTGATGGTACCGTCACTTTCGACCAAGGAGGCCATGATCTTGACCAAGTCGGTCATGGGCTCGGCAATGGTACCTCCGAAGACTCCACTGTGCAAGTCGGCGCCGGGGCCGCTGACAGTGATCTGGTAGTAGTTACAGCCACGCAAACCGTAGGTCAACACAGGCTTGGTAGTACCCAACCAGTAGTTGTCGGAAATGGTGACCTGTTCGACACCCTTGAAGTACTCATTGGCCTCGGACTTGATCAAGTCGTCCAAGCCGAGAGAACCACTTTCCTCCATTCCCTCGAAACACACCACCAAGTTGACGGGCAACTCCCAGCCCAACTCTCTGTGGGCCTGGATCACGTTCAACCAGCCCAAAACAGGGCCCTTGTCGTCGGTGGAACCACGGCCGTATAACACATCCTTGACCTCATCGTGGTACAAGGTGAAAGGCTCAGTGGCCCAGCCGTCCTCCTTGGCGGCGGGCTGGACGTCGTAGTGACCGTAGACCAACACGGTCTTCTTCTTACTAGAGGTACCGTAACGGCCCAAGATGACAGGGGGCAATTGCAAGTTGGCATCGACCACGGGAGGGGGCTGGGTGCCCAATTCCTTGCGCTGGATGTCGGTGAAACCCAAGTCGGTCAATTCCTTGATCAAGAACTCGCCCATTTCCACCACCTTGGGACGAAGGGACTCGTCTCCAGAAACGGAGGGAATGGCAACAGCCTTTTGCAAACGGGCGATGAATTGGGGCTTCAATTCATCGATCTTCTTGAAGAGAGGCTCTAAGGGTAACTTTTCGTAGCTCATGATGGAGGACACTAAAGTGAGGAAAGAAGAGAAAGAGAAAGAGAAGTATTTAAAAAGCAGGACGGCAAAAGTTGGAGGTGATGAGCGCACTTTGTGGATTGTGGTGGTAGCGAGGGGTGCGGTGCTCGCCATGTACGGCACGAGATTTGCGAAAATAGGGAGAAAAGCGAGGGTGGATTAGGGAGAGGAGGGGACCCGTAGGGAGAGAATGGGGGCCATGTGGGGGGAGTAGGGAGGAAATGTGGGAGATTGGCGAGAGATTGGCATGAGAGATAGGGCCAGAGGCGAGGATTGACACCAGAGATAACGACCGATTGGGGGGATTGGCGGTGGAAACAGGGACATGTGGGGTCTAGGGTGAGATTTGCTGTGGAGCACAGCGAGAGATGAGGACCCTAGCGCGAAAGGCTGGCGGTGGAGATGAGCCCGAGGTGGAATTAGTGAGAGAAATAGTGACAGAATTAGTGAGACATCGGTGGGTTTTGGCGGAAAACAGCGGGATGTCCCTAGTTTTTCGGGGTAGAGTTACACGTATGGGACGACTCGGCACAACCACTTCACCAATGAGCTGGCGCCATTTGTAAGACGACATGAGAATTAGGAGCATTGTGGATAGCGTGGTGGTATTGGAATGGTTTGTAGAGCCAGGAGTGAGGGTAGGTTGGGTCTCGGTGCCGCCTATTGCCGGCTATTGTGAATCCAGGGGAACGGCGGCGGGTGTACACTTCCATGGACCTGGTGGTTGTGAAATATAGAGGTGGCCTGGTGGAGTGTGGGGATGGAAATGGCGGCAGTGGAATTGCACCATCTATTAGTGGAAATGGCGGTAGTGGAACTGACGGTAGTGGAATTGGCGGTATTTGTTGCATTGGGGATGGAATTGGGCGTATTGTTGGTATTGGTGAAATCCGCAATGTTACTGCTGTTGCCCAAGGCAGTTATTCAAATGTCTGGTCTGTTTGTAGAAGCTAGTCTCTTCTTGCAGGACAGATGAGCTTCTGAAGATGGGCATTGAAGAGTAGAGATTACTTTGGCTCTGGTACAGTCAATCCTCTAATTCTCCCTTTAACATTGGCTTTGGACTATTAATCCTCTAACTCTCCCTGGAAATTTGACTCTCTGTTACTATAGATCCTTTAATTCCCTCTTCAACATTGGCCTGTTGCTATTTATCCTTTAAAATCCTAACTGTATATTCCTCCGGCCCTTGTGTGCCTAAAGCACAGCAAGAATCTCCTTACACTTGCAATTATATTTCTGTAACATTAATCCATTTTCCGTGAATGGCACACACTGGATGTTGTACCACATCTTAAGTTCCATCAATAGTCCAATTGCATCCTACATTCATCTCTTGACAATAATTCACTCAGTGTGAGTCTATTTAATGATACAAGTCGAAGTGATACAGACTTATAAAAATGACTTGTTAATTATGTAGAAATCTTCGTGTTAAAAGTGAAAATCTGGCAGAAACGCTTGAATATTCCATTAATATACAGCGAGAATCTATGGTCCTCATCACACTCTATCTTTCTGTCACTAAATCGAAGTCCCAATCCTGCCTAAATTGCACTGTTATCATACCTTTTAAAATTCTTCCTGAACTTAACATTCATTGTCCTTTCAATTATAATCCCAATTTTCCAAGCTTCTTATCATGGTACTTGGCCCTCCATGTTCCTTCTCTCCATCCCTCCACTCTTCTTGATATTCACCCTCGCACTACCAAACATCTATCCATGTCTTCAAGCTCAAGCTCTGATGAGGAATTCTCGGTAATGTCCCTTTTGGGGGTCGAAGAACCACCTCCAAAGAAGAGATCCTCGCCCAGCCCTGCAACTGCTCCAATTGTTCCGATTTCTACGACTCCTCCAGACCTTTCAGAGCTTGAAATTGAGATTCCTGCTATTTTTCAACATGATGCTGTTCGAAATGAACAGCTCCACAACATGGGCATTGACTTGCAGCGACAGATCCTAGACGAAGAAGCCCGCATCAGAACAGATTACCTTGAGTTGGTGTCGAAGAAGAAGAATATCCTTGCCGAACTCAATGATAACGGCTCTGGAGGTATCAAGAGCTATTCTTTGGAGCAGGACAGCGACCTCATCGAGAAGATTATCAAGCAAGAAATGTATCTGAGCAGCTGGGACAGTCCCTCGAGACACTTCCATCTCTTTGATACGGTTTTGGCGGTCCAATTTCCGTCAAAACTTTCTCGGAAAGTGACCCCAGATCTTCTTCATGATATGGCCAATCCCCGTCGATCTGTACGACTCCAACAACAGCTCCAGCCAAACCTTGGTCTGTTTGTTGAAAATGTTCTCAGCACGGTGTCGAACCCATTGCAGCTCGACCAGGTCAATCAATTTCTTGCATCTTGGCCCCGTTCTCTCAGGCCGACCCAACAAATGACCTCTGAGACCTTGAAGCTCCAGTTGGGCCAGATTGGCGTCAAAACCGACTACATCAGTCCTCGAAAGAATTTTAAGGGCTTACCATTGAAATTGGCCCATTTCAACAACCACATTCGCCTCAGCATCCTTCGAACTGCCATCATTCTCAATCTCCATTTAATCGCATCGCCTACAGGAACCTATTTTGACCAGATTTTGGAGACTTTCATGTTAGTTCTCAGTGATTACCATGCCAATGTCACGGAAACTGACACTTTGCATCTATTCGTGACATCTGTGTTTCCCAGAATCGTCACGGCCTTCTCGGAAGCTGTCCATTCTGACACCTTCATTCGACAAGACTTCTGCTACCGGTTCCACTTGGTGATGAAGTTTTGCGTCAGACCGGTGCCTTATGGAAAGGACTTCCCCGAAATCAAGCTCGCGGAGATCGAGCTCCATTACAATATCTTAAGGCTACTCAACGTGTGTTTTGCGGCTGCAAACGAGCCGATTCTGGTCGTGGTGGCTGCCTTGAGCATCCGGTTTTGGACCACTGACGAATCGTTACTTCCAACACAATTGACGGAATTGACGCCTTCGGTGGCCACGCTCCGCAAGTTTGTTGACCAAATCAAGCAGATCGAAATCCAGAAGGCATTTATCCAAGGAAATGACGGAATCAACGGCTTCTTTCTCAATTGCTACAGAGTCGAACTTATGAGGTATATTTTTCGCAAGCTGTTTGTGGAAGTGCCAGAGACGGACGGGACCAGTTCCAAGGTGTACGAGGCGGAATACAACGCTAATTTGCTGCGCTTGAAGGAATTGGTAGCGTTGTTTGTGGAGCTTCGTGACTATTTTCATGCGGTCATTCGAGTCATCACCTATGTCGAGTCTGTTTCCATTCATGATCGGGAAGAGGTGGCCCGTCGTGCCACCATTGCCTGCCATACTGCCAACTACATGCACAATCGTTTTGATAAGGATTTTCGGTTGATAACGCTGGATTTCTTTCTGTAGTTGGGACTGGCTATATGGCAGGCCCGAGGCGGCAGCGGTGGCAACGGTACCAGAAGCGGAATTTGCGGAAGGTGCTTGGGAGTGACGCCTGGTGCATGGTGCATTGCGTCTTCCCCTCGTTTTGCAGCCCGTCACGGCCCCTCGGAGAAAACCCCGGAGCTGCCATCGGGCTGAGTCATTGCTTACGTAACCAGACCCGTGGGTATATGTACCGCATACTATCTCCAAATTGATTCCAATAACCTCCCTATCCCTTCTTTTTCCACTCCTTATACCACGTTGTTAACCTTCAGGCGTAATTGTGTGTTTTCCCTATTCAGATCGCTTCACGTGCCCCGAAATCTGCCCCTACGTCGACTTTCCATCCCAACAATGACTCTACACTCTCCAGTCACTTACTCCAACCCCGAGCTTTCAGAGTCGGAAAAGCTTCCTGGATGTGACGTTGTGCTTCCCTTTGGCTTTGGCCCGCTCCCCGAACATGCTAAAAACAAGCGGATCTTCTTCTTCGACATCGACAACTGCTTGTACCCCAAGTCCACCAAGATCCACGACATGATGCAAGTCAAGATCCACAACTTCTTCAAGGACAAATTGGCCCTTTCAGACACCGAGGCGCACAACTTGCACATGGAGTACTACCAGACGTACGGCTTGGCCATCGAGGGCCTTGTCCGCAACCACCACATCGACGCCTTGAAGTACAACTCGGAGGTGGACGACTCCTTGCCCCTCAAGCTGGCCTTGCCCTACCGCCCCCGTCTCCGGGCGTTGCTTCTCGAGCTCCGCGAGTCCAAGAAGTACGACTATCTCTGGTTGATCACCAACGCGTACAAAAACCATGCGATTAGAGTGATATCCTTCCTTGGCTTGGGGGACATCTTCGACGGCTTGACCTTCTGTGACTACGCCAAGTACCCCATTGTTTGCAAGCCCATGCCCGAATTCTTCAACGCGTGCTTGTCGACCACCGGAGTCGATTCCAGTGACAAGGAAGCCGTTTCTCAACAGGCCTTCATCGACGACAGCGAAATCAACGTCAAGGCAGCTCACGATCTTGGCTTTGGCAACGTCATCCACTACGTCGAATTCGAGAAGGACTTGGCCCGCATAAAGGCTAAGGATGACTTTGCTACGTACTATGGATCTGGAGACAATTCCGATTCCTCCAAGATCAAGATCATCACTGACATCTTGGATTTGAAGTCTTTGTGGTAGATAGACCAGGTGATACACTCTATGATGTGACAAAGCTTCATCATAGCCCTTTCCGCTCCATTTCAATTTGGAGCTAGCATAGATTTACAGAGAATTAGACTGGCATTTGGTCCCAGATACATATTATACAATCCTAGAACTGACATGTAGCTGAAAATCTAATTTTGACTCGATCCTTTTCTTGCATTGTAATTTGGGGATCTCGAAAATAGAATACTTTCAAATATTTATATTTCTTTGAAAAATTTGGAAATATTTGAAAACTATAAATCGTTATAAAAGTAGGATTTGACCAATACCCTAAGCTGACTAGTGTTATTGGTCATTATTTAGATTCTGAGGCGTCGTCCCTGAAGTAAGTTGATGATTATTCATACACAATTCAACTAATTTCTTTATTATACCACAATTGTCCAAATCTACTGTAAGCTTCAAATGGTAGGAACAAAATAATTAATGCAAATCCTAAGATTTATCATCATAATCTCTACTATAATATTTGACTTGGTAGACGAGAAGTTATCACAAGTGTTATCTCTAAAGATTACAATTACGAGATTTGCGCATCTTGAAATTATATCTAGCTTAGTTGATCCCTATAACAAGCAGCACTATACTTGACAAAAGTCACCGTGCAGTCAATTGTTCACAATCCACACCTTCCAAAATCTGTAAATTATTTTCACTTTTGAATTGAAGGTCACAAACCTCTAATTTTATTAGTAGGTACTTAAGTCCGACTCATATCTTGGAGTTACTAAACCACATATTCCAACTTCACATTAATTAAATCATTTAAGCATCTCTCTCTTCTTTTGCTTGTTCTTCCACTTGTTCTACTTCTTTCTAGATCCTCGAACCTCCTATTGTTCACTCTACTTCCCCTTATATTTAAATTCTCAAACATCTCTGCTTTCTTCCTTTCCACTCCCTCTATTTGAAATTTCGCATTTAAACCTTTCTACTTCTACTCAAATAACCCAACAAAATGCCCCCAAAGACCCAAGAATACACAGCCAAAATCCTCTTCCTACACGGCTTTACCCAGACAGCCTCGACGTTCTACTCCAAAACGTCGGCCTTGCGAAAGCGCTTGAACAAGCTCAACTACAAGACAGTTTATCTCAATGGACCCTACATCGTGGAACCTGCCATGATTGGGGGCGATTTGGCCCAGTACGACTCCAATGACCTCACCAACAGGGGCTGGTGGTTGAAGCCAAAAGCAGACGAGGGATTTGGCTTGGAGGAAAGTATCGAGAGCATCAAGAAATACATCGAAACAGGCGAAATGATTTCCGATGAGGACAATAGCGTGGTCACCACCGAGCCAGAAGAAGACCGCAAGCTTCCCATCGTGGGCCTTGTTGGATTTTCACAAGGAGCTGCGTTTGCGGCTGTCATTTCTGATCAGTTTGGCTCGATCTTCGGAGTCCCACCATTGAAATTCTCTGTGTTGTACTCCGGATTCAAGATTGACATGAGAATCAAGGGCAACGACCGTTTCGAGAAGTACTTCCCCGATCCAAAAGTACCCAACAAGACTCTCAGATACTTGCATGTTTATGGAGAATTGGACACCGTGGTAGGTGATGACCGTGCGTTAACTTTCTACGATATGACCAAGGGCAACTCGGACCTTTTGAAGCACCCAGGAGGCCATTTTGTCCCTAACTCCAAGATGTTTGTTGAGAAAGTGACCAATTGGATCCAATCACATGATGGAACTCTTGAAAAGGTTGAAGAAACCAAGAAAGAAGCCAGTTTGGACGATTTAATGGACATGATGGACAATCTTGGCAAGGCATAAAGGCGAAATAAAGCAGGGAGATATAGACTTGGTATAGAGTATGTATACAGATAATAAGTTGGAAATATATGGATTTTAGTTTTCGAAGAGATTAGACCAAGTCTTGGTGATTTTGGATTGCTTACTGAGTATTAATCCTTGCGTATACCATAGTTGTTCATATTACATTGAATAAACCATAAATTATAATTAATCCCATGCAATAGAATAGGAGGTTATAATTCATACCTTCATTTTCTCTACTTTCTACAATAATCATCCAATTAAGTTAACGTTCACTTCTTAAATTCTATATTCACAATTCATCGTTCTCCACCTTCTTGGCCTTCTTCTTGGTCTTCTTTGGTGGTTTCTGGCTGCGGCGGTAGTAGGAATAGAAGTTCTTGTCTATGTTCGATAAAGGACCTTCATATGGCCGAACTCCGGAAACCAGTACGATCCACTCGGAGATTCTGGTCTTATTATTCAACTTCGCCGTTTCAAAACGTACAAGCTTGTTGTTTTCCTTGTCGTAGTAGAAGAAACCTGGGATCTGGCCCTCGAGAGCCACCTCTGAACCGTCCACCTTCAACTTGGCATCTACCTTGGTATCTTTAATGGGTATGACACCAAAGCTCACTGAACCGAGGAAATCGATAGCCAAACTTCTCATCAAGGGACTGATAGTGCTGCTCTTGGTGACCAAGAGAAACTTGGGCTTGGCTTCGTTCAACCAGGGTCCGACTGTCTCACTGCCTACTCCAGGGAACTTCTTGACGTAGTTCTTGAGCCGGGACGTGAGGAAATTCGACATGGCCTTCAAGGACCGTTCACCATTGTAGACTTCGGCAGCATGGCGGCCCTTCTTCTTGTCTCCCGTGTGCTTAGGAGGACGGAACACCATCAAGGTTGGAAAGCCCTGGATCTGGTATTTGGCACACAATGCCTTGTTGGATTCTTGGTCACAGTTGACGGCCGCCACGTTGATGGCATACTGGCCATCCCGGTGCATCAAGCGGGCCAACTTGGTGTAGACTGGCACGAGTTGCTGACAGTATCCACACCATGGAGCATAGAACTTGACAATAGAGGTGTAGTTGGACTTGTGGACCACCTTGTCGAAGTTTGAGGGCGTGAGTTCATAGATGTTGGGGTCGGAGGCATAAACGTCACCCAGGGCACGTGCTGCAGCTAGCACCACGAGCTGGAGGAGAAGAAGAAGGTGGTGAAGCATGGTGATGAATTCCACTTGGTGCGAATGAAAGATAATAAGTGATGATGTGGCTGATATCGCTCATTGTGAAGAGCGAAAGTCAGACAGAGGGTCCCAGACTGTACGGTTTCAAGGGATCTACTGGTGCCGAGATATACCGGGTGAACGTTGTGTATTGGGGGATTTTATGGACTAGAGAGGTGGAGTGAAAAGTCGATGAAAGTTAGCAAACAGGCGATCCAGGCATCCTAGAGGCCAAAAAGTGGATGTTCCAGACTTAGACGGTCCAATTGACACGTCTAGTGGCGCTTTTTCGGAATTTCCGGCGCTATTCAGCCAGAAGTGCCCTTTGACTTCAACTTTTCAGATGTAGACTCCCACGAAGTTTGCCACGTAGACGGCACTGGCACCGATGGAAAGCGACGCAGCAGCAGCTCTTGCGACGTACAGGACCGTCGAGATGGACTTCTTGTCGCTCATGAGCGTCGACGTCAACGTAGCGAAGGCTATAGGTTAGTAAGGACTCAATTATAACTCGGATCATACCGGAGTAGAACGTACCAATCAAGAGCAAAATGAACGTAGCCAAGCCCGAGTTGGACACCCAGCTGCTAGGAGCAATGGGCTGAGATCCTTCCAGGAAGATCTTGGTGTATTCTTCGTAGTTTTCTCCAACAGCCATTGTGGTGTATTGGATAGTTTCGTGTTCTTTAGATATGGGTGCGACACGTGAGAGGAAGTGGAACTGGATGGAATGAAGTGAATTGAGGGAAATCGGGGCGTGTTTGTGAGTGGGGATTGAAGAAGGATGGTCAATGGCGGAGATAGATTGGAACGGGAGAATTTGGGCTGTTTTTGGTGGAGGAGAATGGGACCTTGTGAAAATGTCGCATGTTGAACGGAAGAATGTCGTTCAAAGGGGAAAGCTGGTAGAATAGAGGCTGGAATGGAGGCTAGAGTCCCCATAGAGTTGCAATCTATAAGTCCAGATATCTTGGATATTATTTCTCTCATTGGGGCCCCTTTTCTGGCGTCTTACTGCCATGTAGGAATTGTTGTGCAATTATTTCTAATTTCATACAAGTACGACTTCCACGGCCAGTATGGCCAAATTGGAACCCAGGACAACAATTTACTATCAATGGACACTTCCAATCCCGTATCTTTCTCCATCTTCCCATTACCTCCCCCAATCTAACTGTTCTATCCACTATCTTCCTCTCCTCTCTGAATGTCGCATCCATGTCGCCTATGTTAATACCTCCACATGTCGCAACATCAACCACTACATCATCAATCATGAGTGGCTGGAATACCATCGACTCCGATGCGGTAAGTACGACCTCCCTTAGTTCCTTTTGTATCTCTTCTAATGCCAGGGTGTGTTTTCTGAACTTGTGGAAAAGTTAGGCGTGGAAAACGTCGAAATCAACGACCTCTATTCTATCGACTCCGAGTCTCTCAAGGCATTGGACCCAGTACACGGAGTGATTTTCCTCTTCAAATACGGCAGTGTTGATCGCAGATATGCCAATGATGGAAATGCGCCACTTTCTGGCCAATACGATACCGCATATCAGGAGAACGGGCTCTTTTTCGCCAACCAAACTATCCAAAATGCCTGTGCCACCCAAGCCGTGTTGAATATTCTCTTGAACTTGGATCTGGTGGACGTTGGACCTTCTTTGAGCGAATTCAAGGCATTTGTGACTGGATTTGACGGCGAAATGGCCGGCGAAACCATCTCCAACAGTGATTTGATTCGGTCGGTTCACAATTCGTTTTCCTCCCCTAACTCCTTCATAATCGACGAAGACAAGAAGCCTCCACGGAACTACAACGACAAGAATGACGGTCTTTTCCATTTTGTGGGATACATGCGTGCCAATGGCCATATATACGAGTTTGACGGCTTGAAGTCGTACCCTGTAAAGCACGTTGCCTGTGAATCCTCAGAGGATTTCTACAATAAATTGCCCCTGGTAATTCACGAGAGAATTGCCAAGTACGATGCCAGCGAGTTGAGGTTTTCCTTGCTTGCCATTACCGACAACAAGTTGCAGCACTGCCAAAATACAAACGACATTGCAGGAATGGACAGAGAGCTTCACAAGAGAGAGGCCTGGAAAAAGGAAAACGAGTTGAGAAGACACGATTATCTCCAGCTAATTGTGGGATTGCTCAAAGATATCAGTAGAAACAGCACTGACGAAGAGTGGGAGGAATTGATAAAGCTGGCCCGGCAAAAGAGCCAGGCAGAATACCAAAACTACAGTGGTTGACCGTATCATACTCATGTATAGAGTAATGTGTATATATGTACGTATGTACAGTGATTGGAATAAATCCCATAAAATTGAAACGGAAGAACAATAGAAAGACTTGAATCAATACCGTCTTGGATGATTCCAGTGCTTCAATCGTATAATCTTCAGGGCAATGTGTATATACATTATTCATAACTGGAAAAGCTAAACAAGCCTCCTCCGCCCCGACTGTGCCTGGAGAAGTAGTCGAAATCGATACTGACAGCATTTCCCAACAAAATGGCTCTCTGATCAAGGGTTAATGGACCTGCAACAGATGGGTAAAGGTTTCCCATACCTTCAAACGAGGCAGGGTCCATTCTGATGATATACACACCAGTATCGGTGAACATTTCTCTTCCTAAACCAACCCAGTTTCTGTCCACAGATGCAATAACCGAACCTTCCAGGTCTCTTACGGGGAAATCGAACGACAAGAATGGGGCATCAATTGCACCGAATTGGGCAAAGTCCTGGTCTTCTTCATCCTCCAACTTGAACAAATTGTATCTTCTTCTCCATAAGTGCCAGCTCTGAATTGATTCACCCAAGGACTCGAAGATAAGCTGGTTGTTCTCGTCGTAGCCAGGCAAGTAGCACTTGATGTGAGAGTTGATGAAAGAAAATGGTCTCTTGATAGTAAGCAACAATTCGCCGTAATTATTGAACACATCGATGTCAAAGGGACGATGCAATCTGAAAAATTGTCTTCCGATCATCTTCAAAATGCCCATGTCCTTTTCTTCCATGTATCCCAATTGCTCACCTGAGGAGTTCATGATCTTGTACCGATTGGCCTGCTCAAAGCCTAGGAAAACGTTCATGAATTCGATTTGTCTCTCGATGACCAATGTGGGCTCCTTGAGAAGCTCGTAGATTCCATCCTGAGGTGTTATCAACCCATTTTTGTTCGGAGGCAACTGGAAAACCATACGCTGTGATGCAGGGGACTCTTGATAGTGGCGAAAATCGGATGATGGATGGGTTTGGTAAGGGAAATCATTCTGATTCTGGTTCTGGTACGCAAATTGCTGCTGCTGCTGTGATCTCTGCTTCGCTTGTCGCACCTTGTAGCGTTGTACCTCTTCTTCGGAGATTTCAGTGGTATACCTGGTTCCATTCCGAGGTAGTAATACTGAAGGAGAGGTGTGAATTTGGCGGGCTAAACGGACCACACGTACACTATTGAGTGTTCTGATCATGGAAGGAATGAGTTTTTGAAATTGAAATGGGCAATGGCAAAATGGTGGCAAGAAGAGGTATGGAGTGTGATTGACATTTGTGTATAAAGAAATGTTAGAGTACACTACTTTCTGGAACTGAGAGTTAGGACATGAAACAAGTTCCAATGAACTGTACGGAGGCCAATGGTCTTGGGAGTGTGCTTGGTCGAAGTGAGATATTCCAGGGAGTTAATTGTTGATGTCACTGGAAATTGGAATTCTATTAAATTTTGATTTTTCAGATGCAAGAAGTGACTCTATCATGCTTTTCTTAAATGAGTTCGAGAAGACTTTCTACGGGTTTAACAAATGAACTAAACAGCCATTTCTATAACCCTGGCTTATTTCATTTCAGAGACAATAGAACAGTTTAAGCTATCTGTTATACGTCTAGAGAGGCCAAATTGGCCTACGAACTGTCCATACTATATGATTGAGTATTTGGATGCAAAAAGGTGACAGAACGGAGAGAAACAATTTCGGTTTTGCGGGCATACATGGATCGGGACTGATATTTACTAGAATATGATTATTCTAGTCTTCTCTGGCTCTCTCGAACATGCGCCCTTAATCTAATGAATCTAAATAATCCAAATTGAATTGTGTCAAGTTTCAAAGTGCACAGCAAATCAATGGGGCACTGTAGTTCTTGGAATCGACATAATACTGTTCTTGGGCTACGGCTTTAAGCGACAACCCGAATACTTAATATACATGTACTTAAACTTCATTCTTGTAAAGAAGTAGTGTCTTCATATTTAGGTAATTAGTTACAATTTATACTGTGGATCAAATTTCCCAGCCTCAACTCCACCCTTGATTTGAACAAACTATTCACTCTTGTACGGAAAAATAACCCCAAAGTATCTTTCGCTTGTGGTTCCACAAAGCATTCAGAATTGCCTCTAAGCGAAGCGTTGAGAGCTACTATATCCGAATCCTTTTCCGTTTCGGCGATTGCACTTTTCGCCCAATCCTCGAGTCTTTATCGTGAACATTTGTGCTCTAAATTCCGGGTTTTGTGCTGTTCTTGGGATCGAAGTGATTGGATCAGCTTCCCGTTATCCGTCGGCATTTTGAAGGCACTATCGGGCCACCGGCCCATGTGAAAATGACTAAGAGTCATCGCGTGCCCATGGTTCCTGCACTTTAAAGTTAACTTCTGGGGTATTACTGAATAGTTGGGTTCGGATCTGGATCTAGTGAAGGCTATACACTTCCGACTAGAATAAGCTTGTACTTAGATACGTAGGCAGCTCGTGAAGTACTTTAAACTATTTCCATCATGTTAATATACGTCTGAGTTCTTCTATTTTTCAATTTTCATCTTGAGATGGACAGTCTCCGTTAGACCGATACATTCGAGTGTCCAAAGCTCGTACGATCTAAGAGCCATTCCAGTTCAACGTGCCTTTGTTTCTACTTTGATTCATTGATTCAGCTCGGATTTTAGTGAAAAACGCTGATTCAACCAATACGAAGATTAACGGACCCTGTAGATTTTGATCTATAATCATTCTACACTTTTCTATCGGAAATATGTAATAAATAACTATGCCAACTTTTTAGTCACCGAAGCAATGGGGTCCTCCTTGGACAAATGCTTTTTCATGAACTCGTACACAGTGAAAGTGACGGCCTGGCCAGGAGCCACTCTCATGATTCTTGGGGTAATACCCTTGTAAAGGGCTGCAGTACCCTCCTCCTTGACTAATTGACGGCCGATCTTGACGATTCTCACCATTCCCGACTCGTTGGAAGCAAAGGTGGTCTTCTGCAATCTGGTCTTGATGGTGTCCAAAGGAGCGTTGGACAATGGGCCCAAGGCTCCGGACAACAAACCGATAAGAGAGGTCTCCCACGCAGGCAACACCTCAACCCCGTGGTACGACTGCAAGTATTCTTTTATTTTGGAGTAGACTGTGAAGTTGACACCCTGGTTGGTGGCCTGTCTGGCTGCGGTCAACGACACACCTCTGTAGAAGGTCTTGAAACCCTCTTCTCTGGCAATGACATAGGCGGCGTGGGGGGCGTTTCTGTATTTTGGCACGTCCAAGGGGTCGGCCATGGAGTGGTGCTGGGCCTGCAATCTGATTTTCACCACCTCCATAGGATTGACAACCAACACGGCTTCGGTGATACCTGCACCGACACCGGCAATGAAGGTGTTTCCAGTGGTGATGGAGCCGTCCTTTTCGTACAACAAGGAACGGTAGAACTCGTAGGACGAGAAACGGAGGGCCATCTTGGGCACAATTCCAATCACCACGGCTCCCAAGCCCTTGTACAACGACAAGAATGCTTCTTTCTGGACGATATTGATACCGGTCCGGATGAAGCCTGGAGGCTTCTGGCCCGATTTACGGTACAATTGCATGCGGACCTTGACGGTGTCCAATGGGTGACAGCACAAGGCCTCAAAGAGACCGGCGGTTCCACCGGCAATCAAGTCTGTTAAGGATGTGCCTTTTTTCTGGGTAGACATGGTAGATGAGACAGAAGTGAAATATGTGCCCCCAGGACCAGAAACGGCACTATTTATATTTCTGAGAATTGGCGGTGGATTCTGGGGTGCCGGGGTGTGTGAAATTGGCGACTTCCCTTGCCCCGAGGATCAGTGGTGTGGTGCACATGACTGGAGGCCGCGGGTTAGTGAGGTGCCCAGGACCACCGGAAGCGAGTTTTCCCGAGCCTTGCTGGGCGTGTGGAGGCCTGGCCCGTGGTGCAGTGGGGGTGCCGAGTTGGGAAGGCCTTGGCTCCGAGATAGAGGGCGGTCCTTTGATTGGCTGGGACTTGGACGCGAGGGTGGTAACTCCGAGGTGTGGGGGTGAGAATGCTGGAGACAGGTGTCGCAGTCCGGGGTAGGCCGGGGGAGACCGGGGCAACGGTTGGATTCCGGGGAAGAGGTCGATAGGGCCGCTAGAAGGAGCACTGGAAGATACTGGACCATGGTCGGGTTTATTCGCTGGAGATGCATCTACCTGTCAATATGCAATGCAAACCAACCTTAATTCGCACGGTGCAGCTGCGGTGTAATTGGGGTTCAACCTAGGGCCACGGTGTTTACTGGAGACGTATTGTTTGCGACTGGTCGTCACGGTTGCAGGCTTCTGTGCAGACACGATAAGACAGTAGGCCTGGAGGGTGACGTGGGCCCTCTGTATTGTATTTGGCACTGCCTTCGACGCCAATTCTGGTGCAATGCATGAAATCTACATTGGCCTACGCTGGTCTTTTCGTACACGTTTAATGCTTGTCTCCATTTTCTTGCCTCTGGCTGTCCTCAAACCATGTTGGAGGCTGTTTCGTGGTTGGAATAATCTTTCTTGCCCAACAAAATCCGCAAGAACTGCGATAGTCGATATACTAGGATCCGAAACGAGTCCTCGACGTATATGGGCCAAGGCCGCTCGTGGTGGCCCGGAACAAGCACACTCTTGAGAAATAGCAAGTGGTCTCGAATGAGTGCGTCCACAGAGAGAATTGAAGCCAACAATAGCCCCGGTATTGTCTCGCAGTCCAAAATAGATTGACACTGTGCCGACCGGAAAAATCGTCGAAGAAGCGTGTTTCTGGGTTAGTATCCTTCCCTTTCTGGCCCTCCAGGCGTCAGCTTCCATTCCTGTGGCATTCCCGCTCGCAAACACGCACCTTTTGTAATCTAGAACCTGGGTATCCTCATTGAAAATTCGCTCCACAAGAAGAAGGTGGGTTGCGATATCCAGCGCTAAATCCAGTGGATATTCCTCAAACTCCACTATGCGGTACTGGGCAGATAGTGGATTGAATCTGCCGGGCATTAGAAATGATTTCAAATAGAGAACTACGGACATTTGTGGCAGATCGCGTTTTACGTATTTGCACCCATTTATTCGTTAGCAGTATTCAACGCAGCAGCAGCGTTAGCAGTCGACACAGAAGACTCCAATTTGGCTTCAGCCTCCTCTTGCTTCTTCAACTCCGACAATCTCTTGGCCTCTTCGTGAATCAGCTGGGCGTCCTTGCTTACGCTCTTGTAGAACTCATGCACCCTGAGACCAGCAGAGGACGAGGCTGCCTTTTCGTAGTACTTGGACAAGGTGGCAGTGTATGGCGACTTGGCAATCAGATTGGACCAGGAATCTATGGTGGATTGCACGTTGGCCATGTTCTTGTTGGCAGTGGACTCGGGTTCCTGTGAGTGGATGTACTTGCTATCCAAATTCAGAAGGAAGTTCTTGAAGGATGTGCTGATGCCCTTTTCATTGTCGATTTGGATGGACTTCTCCACAATCTTGTCGCTGACAACGTAGCCCTGGCTCAAAAGCTGTGCCATGATGGCGTACTTGGGCTTTTCTTCCTGAGAAATGTCGTCATACTGGCTGTCTCCAGTATGTGTGCTCTTGCTGACAGACTCGTCGTATTGGGGAGGGAGGTCGGAAGAAGAAGAAGCTTCCACCACGCTGATGGCCACGCCGTCCAATTCGGCGTCATTAAGCAAAAGGGCCGTGCTCAACGCCTTTTCCGAGTCGAAATCGATCTGGAAGGTATGAAATTTGTCTGATTTTTCGATGGGATTGATCTTCTTGATCTTACCGCAGAAGGAGAAGAATTCCCTTACTTTGGCGAGCTCGACGGTGGTTGGAATATGCGATGCGATAATACTAGACATGATGGAGAGTGTTGATGTGTGTGAATATAATTCTGAACAGGGTCCTCCACCTCCTCTACTTATAGTCTTTTGTAGCGATGTCGGTGCAACCTTTAGATTGCTGCGAAATTGTGGTCATCCCAACACTGCCCCTTTGTCGAAAGCAAAAGAGGAATGTGACGACGGCAGTGGCAAATTGGGTGCTGGGGCGTTGCAAGGAGCATGGTAGGCATGCTTATTGTAGATAGGGGACCAGAAAGCACCCAGATAGGGCTACAGTAATCTCACATGCGACAGAGCATGGTGAGAAGAACAGTGAGGCTATAGTGAAGTAGAGAGAATAAAGTGGAAGATATGGGGAAGAAAACAGCCGGACTCGTGTGGAAGTGCATAGTTGAGGCGTTGGGGTGTTTTAGATCGAAATGTCTCGAGTGCTGAGCAAGAAGGGTGGCGTTCACTGCTACTTATCTATGGAACTGCACAACTACAAGTAGGAATATAGCATAATTGGAGTGAAAAATCTCACTCCAAAGGGTCTTTTTGCCCACTCCTCGAAGCTTCTCGACCATGGACTTACCTCCGTTCTGTGGGCTCTTCTCCTCTTTCTCTTTGGTCCTCCTCCGTGTACGGCTGAGTCCAGGCACGATGAATATAATTGTTCACAAACGGCTCGAGGCGTGACTATGTTGTAGGGCCATAAGTGGACAATCGGGCTGAGGCTGGAGGCTTTGTTTGCTAATGGAATAGCAACTTGCTTCGTGATATCCGCAATACGGTATGTAGTTGGTGGAACATATTGCACTGGTTCAATGATTCCCAGCAGCAACCATTTGATGGTATGAGCCATTACGTCATAATGTGTCTGAGACTTTAGACTTTGCTACTGAAGTATGGATCTTGCAAGAATGTTCGTTTGGTATTGGCACCCTTGGTGTTGTTGTGAAAAGCACTTCGATCTTAAGATCGGCTTCAATTTATTTGCTATTTTTCATGACTTGGAAATATATGAGGTTCTCTTATTTGGATTTATACCCATAAGCAATATGATAATGTGAACTGAATGGGTTCCAACTACTAAGATCCAAGAATTGTTACTTCACATGTACCATCATTTCCGGGCTGTCTTTTGCAATTTTTCAACCCTGCACCCTCGAAGTCTCGACCTAGTTCGGACTAGGGCTCTGATTTCGAATAATGCATGATTGCATTGATAAATGGATTAGCCTCAATCTCAAGACATCTTGGTATTCTTGATGCCACTACTTTCACAATTCTCTCCATTTATGATCTACTCTTCGAATTAATATTGTGCATTTATATATCATCTACCCTAGTCATCAGTCATAATTAAAGCAAGGTCTGGCCCATGGCACATCTGCCAATGGCGCAGGCAGCACTGACAGTGTCTAAAATGTGTTCCTCGAGCTCTGCCAACAAGGGGTTGGTTTCCACAATGTCCATGGAGCTCAAAAGGCCGGAATGTGCCACTTCTTCAGCAATGAATAATCCCTCTCTCAAAGAAAGACCTCCCTCGACTCTGGTACCGGTAGCAGGAACAAAGGAAGGGTCGATGGCATCGACGTCGTAGGACAAATGGACTGGGGAATTTCTGTCGGGGTTGACGGCGTCCAAGGCCATTTCCACTACCTTGCCAATGCCATATTTGTCCACGTGGTACATGGAGAATGCTGGGATCTTGTACTTTCTCAAGATTTCCTTTTCGCCGTCGTCCACGTCTCTCAATCCGATGTAGACCAACTTGTTTGGCTTCAATGTCTGGGGAATCCAGTTGAATTCAGGAGGATACGACTCGGGGTCGATGCCCATCACGAACGACATGGGGCAGCCATGCAAGTTGCCGGAATCCGTAGACTTGGGGGTATTGATGTCGGCATGGGCGTCGATCCAGAGCACACAGGTGTCTGGGTTGTGGGCCAAGGCAGCGGCGACGGTGGCAGTGCCGATGGAGTGGTCTCCGCCGATGGTGAGAGGGAGTCTGCCGTCGTCCAACGAGCCCTTGACGGCGTCGTGGATCTTCTTGCAGCAGTCCGACACGATTCCCGCGTTCTTGACGCCGTACTTGTCCTTGTCGTTGGTCTTGACCGACTCGTAGTCGGTGCCTTCCAAAGGATGGGCCACCTGGGTGTCCCAGCCCAAGGATTTGATCTGCTTTTCGAACCCGGCGTTCAAGATGTACTCTGGGCCGAGTTCGACACCGCCTTTGGGCTGGCCTCCGGAGAAGGGAGCTGTGATGATGGTGGCCTTTTTGTTGGGATGGAATTTGTATTGAACTGGAGTTAGCATGGGCAATCGGGGGCGGATTGGCCGCGAAACGGCGCGTTTTGGGGTGCGGTTTTCGTCACCGCAGGAAGAACTTACCAGACATGTTTGGATGGTGGGAAACGGGCGCCTGTGGCGGGCTTTATATACCATTGTAGCTGGGGGTTTATCAGCCTTGAAACTTGGGGCTGGGGCCTAAAGGCAGGAGCACCCGAAAAGCGCGCAGTAGGAGATTGCGGAAACGCGCAAGGCAATGGAATGCGGCGAGGATTCGGAGTGGAAAAGGGCAGAAAAAGAGCAGGAAAAGGGCTAGAAAAGAGCAAGAAAAGAGCAAGAAAAGAGCAGGAAAAGGTGAACAGGGTAATGGAATCAGAGCAGGCTAACTATGTTCCTGATTCAGTGCCTTAATGCTGATATTCTAGCGCTTCGAAGCGTGGATTCGCCTTGCCCGAGAGGATATCTCGGTCCATCTCGAGGCTGCGAAAATGCAGCACCGAGGTGTACGGACTCCATACGGCAATCTCGAGCGAGAAGTCTGGGTATGGCGAATATTCCAGAGAAACGGCCATGCTAGAGCCATGTGTGTAGAGGGACTGAAAGAGGAGAGGGGAAGCAGTGGTCGGGAAGGGCCGGGTCGTGAATGCAGAACTTCAAGATGGCATTATCAATAGGAGGTGTCGTCTTCTTCTGGATATGTTCACCTTCGGGACCACACGTGTCAGTAGAAATAGATAGCGATTGATAAGTGAATAGGAACGGAGTTGGGGATCCGAGTCCAAGAAACTAGTCTAGAGAGACGAGACAATGTGGGGAGCGCAGAACTTCACGGAGTTCGCGTCATATTGAAATACCGGGAAATGTGAAGTCAGGGTCAATGTAGCTTGGCATGAGTCGGGAAGTGAGGTATTTGAAATCTTTCAAGAGCCTGGATTTTGCGAGGTTTTTGAATCGCGTAGTTGAATCAAGTAGTTGAATCAAATAGTTGGATCGCGAAGTAGGAGCTTCAGAACTGTATTCATGGAGCAAAGGCTTGGAATGGGTGTAGAATGATACTGAGCCTTTGGTATAGAATTTCTTGAAAATGGATAATTCGAATCGGTATCCTTAATTATAATCGCTCGGAACTTGTCGTCAATTTTAATTATTAGGTTTGAGTCGATTGTCTCTTTGAAGTCTTTCCAAGAAATAATCTCCCTCTGTCAGTTCTATGGTTAATTTCATTCCCTGTGCATACTCCAATATTCTACGCTTGGATTCTCTATCTAGTTAGATCTCTGCATTGTATGTATCCTTGGTGAACTCTCTCCCATTCTCACTTGAATTAGGCTCTGCTTCGGTTCTTCTCAGTTAAAATCTCGCTTATTAGATTCTCTATTCAATAGAGTATTTGTCTCTCTTGATAATTTCTCTTCAGTAAAGTTTCTGCCACTGTCCCAAAGTCTTTGGATTCCTCTAGCTTCCTGTCTCGTTGACAGCTTCCGTTTAAAGTGATCTTGCCCTTTCGTCATTGACAGTTCTGAACAAGTGGCTCGCTGATCAAGCGGCCCCTCTATCCAAATTTGGGCATGTAGCTTGACTTGCGAATTCCATACACTAAATTACAAGCGAGATACTTGATCCGTTCTGGATACTACAATTGCTGATGTGTCTGCTAGTAGACGTGGGTCTTAACTGTTCTCGTCCTTTCTCCTTTGCCGCTTCTATTTTCTTCTCTCCTCTTCTCTCATCTACAGTCTCACTACAATCCTCTATTCACTTCCTCTTATCTTTCGTCATATTGTCCAGGTTCAGCTCTTCTTCTCTTCAGTCCTGTCTCTTAATCTCTCTCTCACTAATTCTGCTGTATTTCTGTTTCCTCCTTTCCTCCATCTCTCTCTTTCCTCTTATTCCGCTTATTCTCTCCTTCCCGTTCCTTTCCTCTTCTCTTCTCTTCTCTTCTCTTCTCTTCCTCTTCCTTTCTCTTCTCTTCTCTTCTCATTTCTTCTCTTCCTCTTTTCTCTACTCGCGTCTCTTCATCCTCCCCTCCCGTCTCCGCCTATTGTGCTTCTCCGTGACCTCCTTCCCCTCTTCGTGATCGACTTCCGTTCCCTCTCTGTAGTGTCATTCTTCGCCCTGGACCTCTCTGTGTCCTGCCTTTCACTCTACTTCTCGCTCTGCCAAATCCCTGTCTATTCTGGCTGGCTCACCGCCCCAGGAGGCTACTCACGCCGACACCCCCACTATCGCCATGGCGTGCGTCTGACAAAAGGTCGCCCCGCACGGGCCCAATTAGGCAGCACCTGTCTAATTGTACATATGTCACAATATGTGCCTTCTCTGCTACCTCCTCCTCCTTCTCCTCCTCCTCCTCCTCTTCTTCTACTTCTTACTCTCTTGGACCTGGCACGCCCGGGGTGTCTGTTTTCATGTCCTGCATCCACGCTGCCCGCTATGCATGTAGTGACGCTTTTTCCTGTTGTACACACCGTTTCTGTTGTTTATACCGTTTCTGGACCTGCGATCGACCGTTTCTTTCCGCGGTAAGTGCTCGGATCAATGTCAGGAAAGAGACAGGAGAGCTGAGAAGTCGGGGGAAATTGGAGAATGTGATCTACAAGACCTTGCGGTCCCTGCAAGAAGTTCATAATAGCGAAATCTGGAGATCCAGGCCATTTTTGAAGGACTAGTCTGGCTTCGGCCCGTTACTTTCCAGGGCACGTAACCTCCCCGCGACTCGCTTCTACCGGTCTGGCCTGGTACGCGCACGCCCTTATCTTGACATCGCCTACTCACGTGGCTTCCAGGTAATTTTTGCACCCCATTTCCACCCTTTCATGGTCTATTCTGGCTGACTCGCCTCCTCCTCCACTAGTCCAGAGTCTCCGACCCTTCCTTCCACCATGAAGTTCGGAAAGACCTTCGTCAACCACCAGATTCCCGAATGGGCCATCTACTACATGAACTACAAGCAGTTGAAGAAGGTGATCAAAAGCATCGATGTGCTCGAATACGACGCCAACTTGAGTGATGCCGAAGAGACCATTTCCGGCGTGATCGCCACCTTCTTCTTCGAATTGGACCGTGACATCGAGAAGGTCAACGAGTTCTACAACAACAAATACAACGAGTACCACCGGCGGCTCGACAAGTTGATCCACGTGTTGGGCTACAACAATGCCACCATCAACCACCAGGTGGAATCCAACGACGAGTTGGACGAGATCGTGTCGATTCTCCTTGAATTGCGGGCGATTTTCCGCAACTTGAAGTGGTTTGGCGAGTTGAACCACAAGGGCTTCGTCAAGATCTTGAAGAAACTCGACAAGAAGTTGTCGCTCACCAAGAAGTCGTTGGCCGAGGGCGAGTCCCACAACAACTCCCATGCGTTTTCCTTCGAGATCTCCAGCAACAACAAGGAGAACTACCTTGCGACGCGTGTCAATGCCCTCCCCTTTGCCCACGGGGCCGAGTTGCTCTCCAGTTTGGACACCATCAACAGTATCTTGAACAAGTTGGGCGACGAGGTGGCCGAAGACAGCTCCGAGCAAGTACCTGCGGATTTCGGCTTTTTGAACATTGGCAAACGCAGAAGACACTCGTTTGACCAAGGCTTTTTGGAAAACTACTACGACCTTATCGCCCAGAATTCCAGCGAGGAATTGGCCCAGGGCCTCGCTAAAATCACCGACAAATCCAAGCTAACGCTCAAGTTCTTGATCTCGCTTTTGTCCAAGGCCACTTTGCTCAACGCAACCGGTTGCATTGATGTTTTGTTCGATTTTTCCACCAAATTCGTACTGGAAAACCCTGCCTACGAAGGAAACCCGCTATACGACTCCTCCGACATCAGTGGAAGAAACTTCTTCCACCAATACATCATTAGTTTGGGCAAGAAGCAGGTCATCAAGGAGCAAACCGTCACTCCCGGTGAATCCGTCGATATGGACCGCTTTCTTGGTAACAAGAATGGTCCAGATGGCGGTGATAATATCTCCGACAATTCGATTCATGGCTTTAAATACATCATAAACAAATTGGATACCTCCACGCTTAGAAAGGCCTTGGTTGTGTGTGATAATTACTCCAGAACTCCGCTCCATTACTGTGCCCAATACGGTTTGAAAGATGCCACCAGAATCTTGATCAACTACCTCCGCCAATGGGAGCTCATTGACCCCAAAGTCTCTATCGATACTGTCGAAGTTTGGGGTGATCAGGAAGGTTTGACTCCATTACATTTGTCTATCATTGGAAAGCACCCCAAAACCACCGAGAATTTGATTCTTGCCAACCAAAATAACAGATTGGCATGTCCCGAATTGTTGCTTTTGGCTGTTCGTCTCAATTCCCCATTGATTCTCAACTCGTTGATCAGCAAAGGAAAGATTGACATCGACTACACCAATTTAGAACACAACAACGAAACTGCTCTTTACATCGCCGCGAAGTTGATGTACTATAATTTGGTTGAGTTCTTGTTGGAAAATGGTGCCAATTGTGAGTTAAGCGAAAACCTTTTCGGCTGGACTCCGATCTTCATTGCTGCTGCTGAAGGTGATAAATCGATTGTGAAGCTTCTCCTTGAATTTGGGTGCAAATTTGATATCTTTGACTATTCTGGATGGTTACCTATGGAGCATGCCTCCTTGCGTGGACATTTGGAAGTTGCCGAACTTTTGAAGCCAAGTAACGTGGAACTATTGTTGTATGATGCAAATCACCCAGAAAACAATATTCCAAGAGTGAACAAATCTCAAAGTCCATCAGCAGAGTGTTCTGTTCCATCAAGTTCTCCAGCAAATTCTGATTCCAACACATCTCGGCCCGTTACTCCGGAGGCTGAGTCCTCAATTGACAGAATGCCTCTTACAACCAAGCGCTCTCCAAATGATGTGTACAAGCAATTGAAGCAAACTGGTTCTTCAAGCTCTATTCCCAGACCCAAGTCTCCATCCTCGAGACACCGTAACAGAAATGTCAAACCAATCAAATCATTTGGACATCGTTATTTAAATTCTGATGAGAGTTTGATTTTGATTACCTTGGGCACAACTGATTTGAGAGACCATTCTAAGCCAGTTGACTTGAACAAGATCAGTTTGGCCAAGACTTTCTTCACAGAATTGGACACCGCCTTGTCGTTGAAAATTACCTGTCGTGACAAATCTACAAACGAACCTGTTGAATTGCCTGTTGTCATTGATTTACCCCTCGAAGATCAACATGGAAGTGCAACAGATCCTATAACGTTCAAGTTGATCAACGGCATGAGTCCAGATGATGTTATTGTCACCTTCGACTTGATTCCTACCTACCAGTACACCAGCAAGAAAGAAAAGATTTTAGGTAGAGCGATTGCCTTATTGAAAGATGCTTACACTACTGTTGGATTCAACCTCAGATCATTGTACAACAAAATCACTCTTCCAATTCTCGACTCTTCAACCTTGGACATCTTGGGAAGTTTGAGATTTGAGTACATGTTTGTCAAGCCATTCAGCCATTCTTCTATGAATATTGCAAGATCTGACACCTATTGGAAACAATTGGTTTCTACTAGAGTTATTGGACACAGAGGTTTGGGTAAAAATGTCTCTACCAGAAATTCTTTGCAATTAGGTGAAAACACAGTCGAATCTTTCATTGCTGCGGCCTCTTTAGGCGCATCTTACGTTGAGTTCGATGTTCAATTGACCAAGGACTTTATTCCAGTGGTTTATCACGATTTCACCGTGGCTGAGTCTGGTGTGGATATACCTATGCATGCTTTGACCATTGAACAATTCTTGGGATTGCAAGATGATGGAAAGCATAATAAGCATCACCACTCTAATGGAGGGCCTTCTGTGACCCAAGATGATGAAGTGGTTCACAAGGTTAATAGGCCAAGATCTTTATCATCATTCCCATCTGCGCCTAATTTCCAAAACAAATCCAAAAGTCATACCCAATTCACCAACCTTGCACACAAAGATGAAGCCATTGATAAGGAATACAGGGACCAAATTAACAGAAAGATGTTGCTCACCAGAACCTGGAAGAATAACGGATTCAAGGGTAATACCAGAGGCTTCTCTGTTGCTTCTAACTTCGTCACCTTGAAGGAATTATTCAAAAAATTGCCCAAGAGTATTGGCTTCAACATAGAATTGAAGTATCCAATGTTAGATGAAGCAGAAGAAGAAGGTATGGGTGAAATTGCTATTGATCTCAATTTCTATATCGACACGATTTTGAAGGTAATTTTCGATGAGAACAGTGATGGCAGAGACATCATCTTCTCCTCGTTCCATCCTGATGTTTGTTTGCTTCTTTCTTTGAAGCAGCCCACGATTCCAATCTTGTACTTGACTGAGGCTGGAACTGCTGAAAGAGCGGACATTCGTGCTAGCTCGCTTCAAAATGCAATTAGATTCAGTAAGAAATGGAATTTGTTGGGTATAGTGAGTGCCGCTTTCACCTTGGTGCAAACTCCTAGGTTGACTCAGGTGGTTAAATCTTCGGGATTGGTGTGTGTGACTTACGGTACTGAGAATAACGATCCGGAGCTAGCAAAGATCCAGATGAAGGCAGGTGTGGATGCTGTGATTGCTGACAGTGTTTTGGCAGTTAGACAGGGAATGAGAAAGGACCAGGAGTCTAGTGGAGAATCTGAAGGTGCAATTTATGAATGAGAAGATACATTTCATTATAGAAATGAATTTGGGCCCAATTGTGGGCCAACTTAGAATTTTAGTTTTACTTGGTGCAAGCAGGATACCATACCCTGAAATCCAAATACTTCTGACGTGTATTCCTTGCCAGTTAAACAAGCATAGAGTTTAGAAAGCAAGTTAGCTATGAATACATGAATCTATTAATGTGATAATTAGCATAACCGATATCGGTTAATTCCTCTGAAGGAATATCGAGTTTGAAATGACTGAACAAATCGGCTGTAGATATAATCATCTGTTGAAAATACCTCGAAAGCAGTAGTTGGCTAATCTTATTCTCTTTCTTTGTCTCTGCTCAAATCTCACATAAAGCCCCTGAAAAGGCACTAGAACTTCCCCAAAACCACAAGGGCAAGGCCAAATCATTGCTCGATTCAATTTTCCCCTTATTCTATCTCTATGAGATGCCCTTTTGCTCTCAATTGTCCTCCTAATTGTTCCATTTCCGTCTCCTAATCTTTCTCTCTTTCTTTATCACCAATCCCGTGATCAAATCTGAATTTCAAATTGAGATTTATGGGGTACTTTCCAACATGGTCACCAATCCCAGCAATCCTGACGGCTTTGCCAAGCCCATTCTACCCAATTCACGCCCTGTGACTACTTCCAGGCCAGGGCCTTCCAATTTGACCCGCGAAACAGGCCCAGGAATCCATGGAGTCCATGTTAATGCAGCCCGTGAAATGGTCAAACTTCACACCAGAGGCCGAGAACTGGGTTCAAACACCTCAAGCACAGTCCAATCCGAACCTCCTACCAAATTTACACCTGCTAATCTTTCTACCGCTTTTCCAGGAGCCTCCAGTCGTCCTATAGCACCAGCAGCTTCCCATTCGGTTTCCGTACCAGCCAAGTCACATTCAGGCGAATGCAACAATCCCCAATGTGGCCATTGTGGCAGCGTGATCATCCCAGCACCAAGCGCCTCCTTCCCCTTGCAAGACAAGCCATCCATCACCATCAACGACTGGAGCATCTACACCATTAAAAAGCCCATTCTCAACTCTGCAGAGTTGGATCACCTAAACGACACCAAGTTCGAGTTTCCCTTGCCAGAAATGATCTTTGGCAATAACTTGGTCAAACTTGTCAACGACAGGACCGGCGAAATGATTGAATTCGATGCAGTGTCGGCGTTGGAGTCATTAGACCCAGACTGCAAGCTTAAGGTCAGCTACCATCAGGAATGGCTCAGTTCGCGCCGTTCCAAGGTGCTGTCGCTGTCGGAAAAGTCGGAGAAGGCGTTGAAGGAGAACTCCAACAAGGACATTGCCAAGTTAACTGAAAACTTGGACACTTTGAAGCCATATGACTGGACATATTCTACAAACTATCGTGGAGTCACTTCGAAAGAGCTCAAACTCCAGCCAACAGACACTCAGATCCCTGTCAAGAAGCTTCTTCAGCCCGACCCCATCTTGTTCTTCGACGAGTCCATCTTGTTTGAGGACGAATTAGGTGATAACGGAATTTCCATGCTTTCTACTAAGATCAGAGTAATGCCCTCGTGCTTGCTACTTTTGTGCCGTTTCTTCCTCCGCATCGACGACGTGATATTTCGGATCAGAGATACGCGTGTGTACATTGATTTCGAGACCAACCAGGTGTTACGGGAGTACAAGGAGCAGGAATATCCATATGGAGACCTCTTGAAAAAGGTCGCAAACCGAAACTCTGCTTCCAACGACCCGAAAAAGTTGCTTCGGGACACAAATTGGGTGGCCCAAAACATTCCTGTGGTCAGCACGTATATAGAATCCAACCAGAACTAAGGATAGAGCTATGAGCACGCCGTAGGGGTAGCTAGTAGTTGTCTGTCTGTGTAGCTCCAAATATGGTCGTGCGCGCACCACCATATATACTGAAATTTTTCACTTCATCTAAAACCACCTCCATGTTCACGTCCACCGCCAGGCTCGTGGGCCGGCCGTTCGCCGCCATCCCCAGAAGATCCATACATCAGGTTCCCCAACTCAGAAATGAACCTAATTTCCTCGCCAATGGTATTGAAGGCTTGTACTCGGCGCAAGGTTTCAACACTGTTTGGTCTGAATATCAAAAGTACTTGACCTTGAATTTGACCTTGCACACCAACGGCACGGAAAACGAGGTCAGAACTCCCTACCAGATCTTGTTGAAGACCGCCAAACAGACTACCCAGCAACATATCTTCCATTATGCATCCCAAGCTCACAATAACCATTTTGTCATGGAACAGTTGGCCGACAAGAGTGAGGCCGCCAAAACCCGTCCTTCGAGAGCCTTGATGGAGAAACTCGCCTTCCAAGACATCCCTGACATCGAGACATTCAGAGAACGGATGCTTTTGTTGGCCGATTCCTCATTTGGCCAGGGATGGGTGTTCTTGGTGGAGTTAGAAGACAAGTCCTTGAGGATCATGAGATGCAACAACGACGGCACTCCATACTACTTCGGCAAGAACCAATCGTTGGACTTGAACGGAGGTGTGGACGAGGCCAGTTTCGAATATTTGGCCTCTTTGAACGAAAGAGCCAAGGCCAAGAACAAGGACTGGACCTTGCCTATCTTGGGTATCAACTGCTGGGACGTCGCGTACGCCAAGGACTATGGTTTAACCGGAAAGGCTGACTACTTGGCCAACTTTTGGGACTGTATCAACTGGGACGTAGTCAACAAGAGACTCTTCCAGGTCTGAATATGGATGATGACATGTAAATAGATAATTGCTAGGCTTCTAGCTCTTCGAAATCTAATTTGAGTAGCTCTTTCACTGACAAATCTTTCACTGTGTTAATGTTCACGATCTGCTGCACTCGGGCAAGTCTGTCTGAAATTTTGGCACAATCTTGGATTATTCCAAAGAGATCCTCATCTGCGTGCCAATTACTGGGTAAACTGGTTATCAATGACGGTATGAAATCGCATAGTTTGGCCAAGAAGTTCCATTTGGTCACTAGATTGTAGAATTCTCGATTTATGAGCTGTTGTTCTTTCTTGGATAGATTTTCCAATTCATTCGCTATTCTGCTGTCTTTTTCCTCCACCAAAGCGGTCGATCTGACTGTCAACTGTTCGCTTAAGCTCTGTATAGTGGCCACTTCTGGATTCAATGTGTCTTTGACAAAATTATGAATCTCTTGCATTTCTCGACTATTTTCGTACTGCACTTCTTCATTTTTGCTAATCTCTTTCATTAATGTAAACAGCAAACCATTAGGACTATAAAGAGTCTCCAAATTGGCGAGAAGATTCATTTCTGATGAGTTCAAGTCGATGTTTGATTGATGAATTGCACGTAGGACAGGAATGGCATTCTGGACTAAACCATTCAACAAGGAGTCAGTTTTTATGGAATTGTTGTGAATCCTGAGGAAATCTTCTAGATTCTCAGGCTTGATAATTGAATAAATATCCCCGATCTCCTCGTACTTCTGAAGTATTTCATCTTCTGATTTGGCCAGAATTTCTTGCAATTGGTTCAAATACAAGAGCCTGTTAGATTTGGTGGCCAATTCCCGGAATTTTTTGGAATACTCAAGCTCCAATGCCTTAATCTCCTTGTTTATTAGTTCGCTACCGTATGTTGTTCTCTTAGAATAAGTAGGTAGGCCGTAATTGTGACTCAAAATTGACGTTGAAGAAAGGAAATTGTCGCAGGCTTTTGAAAGCTCTTCGGACATTTTTGAAACTTTGCTGATAAGGAAAGTGAACTTGGATGCATAAACAGGACAAAGGAGCCACTTCTGGGCTTTCAAAGGGTAGCTATTGAAGTCGAGTGTTTATGTTGATATTAAGTCCCGTGATCTATTTCACGTGTATTGCACGTGCTAAAGTCACATGGTCTCATATTACTGATCTTTCCAAATACGGAGTCTATCTATATTCCAATACCCTGCCTCCCCATGACTTCGGTGACAGCAGTCAAGCAGAAATTGCTTCTCGTTGCCCGTTCCGCCAAGTACGTGAACTTTTCACCCAGCGAAATACAAAAGTATCACCATGAAACCGAACGTTTCTTGATCAATTCTTCAGACGAGTTGGAGGCAGTGGAACTCTTCGACATATACGAAATGCAGTTTCATTTAGCATTGATCACGGGACATGACATAGAAGCCAAGGCCATTTTGGATCGGTTTGTCGACCAGTTTGGCTCCAGTCAGAATTCACAAAGGATCAAGTTGCTCCAATCCAAGTTTCACGAAGTAATGAACGAAACCGAACAATCCTTGAAAGTGTTGGGCGAAAACCCCGATGAAATGAGATTGTCGCGAAGATTGACTACAAACAGTCGCAGAAAGGGCAATACTGAAGAGTACATCAACAATTTGACCTTCTTTTTGGGATTACAGCCATCGGACTTGATAACCTGGGCTGAGTTGGCCGACGTGTACGCCAAGACAGGCCATTACGAAAAGGCAGTGTATTGCTTGCAAGAAGTATTGTTACAGGAGCCCCATGCATACCCCGTTTTTTACAAGGTTGGCTTGTACACCTACTACCGTTTCTTACAAGAATATGAGCAGTTGAAGACCGAGCGCAAGGACAAGTTGTGGGAGTTGGTAGAGATCTTGAAAGAAGCAAGGGACCATTTCTTAAGGGCTGTGGAAATCTGTGATGTCCACACCAAGAGTTGGTTGGGCATTTACCTAGTCTGTGGCCATGCATTGCACGGAAAGTTGCGTAAAATCAGCTCGGTCAAAGAGGTGAGCAAGATCTTGCAAGAGAACGAGAAGTTGAGAGCTTTGAGTGAGAAGAAACTCAAGGAGCTTGATCCTGAGACTTTGAGTCAAGCGCAGAAATAATAGATAGTCTAGTAATAGGAATGGAAAAGTGAGATGTAGATATTGGCTAGGAAGCTATAAATTCGGGGAATAGTGATGAAAAGTAGCTCAAATGTAAATTAACACTTTCGTTGCAGTCACAGGATCGGTCACTTGTTCATGTCAAATGTACTAACAACGGTAATCAGAAAGGTATATATCTTGTCTTAAGTATCGACATAAAAAAGGCTGATACGATAATTTCTTTAAGCTTATTCTACTTTCAGATTTCAAACCTTGTACATTAAATCTGAATATAAACGACGACAAGAAACTAATTGGTTTTATTGCTGGCAATTCTTTACCTTTACTTATATTCTTAATTTAACCTACATTTGGACATTTATCTTTAAACGTGTCAGAGGTATTTAAGAGTCCACAAAAAATACATGTACCAGGAATTATATTATTCGTGCTAGTTCAAAAAATATTGTCTAGAGTATATGAAGCTATTCGACTTGCAGAGAATACGATGCCCACATCAACACTATAGTTCATAGTACCTTGAATCATGAACTATACAGACACATTACATGGGAAAGACACTTCGAAGAGTTCTCATATTAATCACCTCGACATTTGCACAATTCCGTGACGTTGCAAGGTAATATTCCTTCCTCTATTCCATTGCACTGTGTTTCGCTCTCATCCTTGACTTACATCGGAATTATATCCAACCTCAAATTCATAGTATCATCGACATCTGGGAAGATGATATTAGATACTATTCCGAATCCCATTTACACTGTACTCTTTCAAGAATCTTGTCTTTCATCTTTTCTGGCGATTGTTGACTCTACTACAAACCTGGCTTCATTTCCAATGCTCATTAAATTAATATCTTCGTTCCTGGTTCTAATTTTTGCAACTATTAGTACTTTTCTTTTCACCAACACCGATCACTTACGCCGTCCAGAGCCTGGTAAGGAAGACCAATCCCATTCAATGTTCTGTCTTGAATCCTACATTCTTTCTACGTTCTTTCTACGTTCTTTCTGGTCGTTGTGGCTCCTTTTGGCGTGTCTCTAGTCCTAGCGCCTGCTCAGGGCCATCACTGAGACCTAGGCGCACAAGCTCCTATACCTATAAACATGGGCCCACGTTAAGTCTCCAGACACGGAATTCCATAATTGTTGAGACCTAATATCGTGAGAGCCAGCCTCCTCTGCTGTTGTGACAACTGGCACTGAGTGGTGTTGACTACAACACCACACATTCACTCCAACCAGTATAGTCAGACCAGACCCATAAAACAACACCGAAACTCGCATGTCGCGTGTCGCACGTCGCATATCGCCCTGCATTCCTCCCACAACTACAAGCATCTCATTTCACTATTATACATTGACTATACATCCCTAAACAGGTGAATATTTGCTCAATTACTTCTTCTCGCCACACTTGCAGCCAGAGGACTCGGCACACTTGCAGCTTTCACCGCATTGGCAGCCTTGAGATTCGTTAGAGTAGACGGAGAACTTCATGATGTTTGATTGATTGATTAGATGATGGAGTTCAACCCCAGGGAATTCATGCCCTCTTATATAGTTGGGTTTTTGGGGGGGTAAGGCCACGCCTACTCACAAATCAGGCAAACTCTGATTGCCACAAACCCTCCTGTCGGACACAAACCCTGCATCTGTCACAAACCGCCTGACACAATCCTGTGCGGGCTTAATGCGATCGAATGAAATCGGCCTTATATGCCACGAAATGTCTGGAGTGCATGCAGGGCAGCACAAATCTCGCACGCTGGGGCCCACGGACTTACCAGGGAGGGATGAACCGAGAGGAAGAGAAGAGGAAAAAGCGAAGCGCCTAATGATGGAGGCGGGAGAGGGTCGAGAGAGTTGAAGAGATCAGATGCTTACAATTTTTGGAGCCATCGATACTTCTTGCACTTAGGCGAAATCTGTTCAATCACGGTTCAGCCGAGAGTCGGAGCACGATGAACGTGGGGTATTGTTCGTGTGGGAAACGAGTTGCTCTGCGGTGCGTGGATTTCGCTGTTACGTCAATTTTGCTATTGGGTTGGCCTGCCCGTTTGCCACTCTGCACATCATCTAGCGAAGTTCTTGCCACGAGAGGCTGGCGGTATTCCGTCCTGGTCACGCAAATTCCTGGATGCGTAGTGATAGCAACGCAGGTTATGAAAGAGGGCTTGGGATCTTCCATAATTCTATTGTGTTCTATAGTGGGAATCACTGTGACCAAATCACGTGGATCTCGGTCCTTCCGTAACGAGAACAATGCGTGTGGAAAGTGATAGCAAAGTTTCAACTTTCTTTTCATGGTTACTTCCGCCACTTTCCCTTCAAGAACAATTCCGCGATAGTTTAGTGGCTAGAATTACCGCTTGTCGCGCGGTAGACCGGGGTTCAATTCCCCGTCGCGGAGCTTTCTTGCGCAAATGGTTTAGTGGTAAAATCCAACGTTGCCATCGTTGGGCCCCCGGTTCG